>JASDQU010437053.1:92693-104364 GCA_032191745.1 Picea mariana | reverse complement strand
TTTCTTTCCTGTGATCTACGTCTCTGGATTCCTCTTTCCATTATTGTTCTTATCTTTTCTTAGCATAGTAACTTCGCACTGTTGAGGATCTTTCCCAAGGTTCGAGGATAATACTTCTTCTCTTACTGTTTCTAGAGTAGGTGCTCTACTCTCCTGCATGGATAGGTTCTCTAAGCCTTCTTGTGTTCTTTCAACTTCGACAACTAAGTCTCTGGCCCTCAGTTGCTTCAACTTGTCCTCTTATTCTTTTATCAAGCACGCTATTCTCTTAGCCATGAAATCCCTTAATTCTTGTTTTTTCTGTTCTATAGATTCCTCTTCCTCTCTCCTTCAGATCTGATCTCTCTCAATCCAAGTCTTTCCTAACACAAGTGCAAAGGGAGCATTGTTCTCATCAAACTTAATGACCTCAAATTCTTCTTCTGTCGATGTTCCATGAGAACCATAGGTACATGGGCAAGTCTTCCACATAAGGTTATCAACTTTCCTTTAAACAATCCTATTCCTCCCAATGAAGGAATCATAGAAGGATTTCCTAAGATTTACCAAGTACTTTCTGTCATAATGTTCACTTGTGTTTCTGCATCCACTACGCATTCTATGTCGAAGTCTCCTATTATTGTTTTTATGCACTCTTTCTCTTTTAAAATCTCCGATAAACTGATGTCTCTGTGATCATTCAATGTTTCTTTCATCTGTAATAATATAGCCTCTGATTCTTTCTAGTTCTTTAGCATATTGTTAGTCTCTTGACCTTCCTCATGGTTTTCTTTTCTTATGTTCATCTTCTCAACTTTAGAAACCATTCTAGGGCAATCCAAAACTTCATGTCGAGTAGCTTTACAACAAAGGAAAATAGGACTTCTACCAAGGCATTCCTTAGCAAGATGTCCCGATCTTCTGCAATTATAACTTAATGTCAATCCTCTCTTTTTCTTAAATGATCCCCAACCTTTCCTGTATTGCTTACTGGGATCATAGTGACAGACCTGCAAAAAATTCTTTCTAGGATCCTGCATCCACTTGTTAGTCCAAAAATTCTTTCTAGGATCTTGCATCCACTTGTTAGTCCAAAAATTCTTTCTATGCATAGGGATAACATATATTTCGCTATTTTTATCAGATCTATTCATATCATATCTTCTTTCTTCTAGTTGTGCCCTAGTTTTCAGACTAGGACAAAATTTATCAAATATACCTAGATCCATTCTTTCGAAATGAGAATTTCTACTTATCTTACCTTTACCAGAGCACAAATCCTTAAGATCTTACCTCTTTTCTTCAGATCTGATTCCCTTCTTAGCAGAGAGCTTCACAAGTCAAGTAGAGTACTGCGCACTACAACAACAGATCTACGCACATAGCTTTCTCTTTTCCTTATTTCCTAGCAATCACAGTTTCAGGTCCTGACAACGGAACCCTTTTTAGGCACAGGGGAAGACCTAGGGTTAAATGCTTCAACAACGCACCAAAAAAACCCTAACTACCGACCCTTTTGGCAACACCTGCCAAGCAGATGAAGTATCACCCAAGGTAGAGGCATGGGTGGTTGCATGACTCAAGTGTCTACAACCTAGCTGGGACATAGATCTGTGATCACAATGCTTTAACAAAGTAGTTAGCAGTTAACATTCATTAGTCCTTAACCCTTTATTCACATCGCAGGTAAAATCCTAATTACAGAACATCGCAGTATTCAACAAGATCTAACACACCCAATCACTTAGCACATAGAAATAGAGAATATCCAGCATTCATTCACATTACTAAACACTAAGCTACTATATCAGATGCATCTAACATACATAAAGATGACAACACTAAGCATAAATAACATCAATCACACAAAGCAACCATAAGACAAGATATACATGGTTCACCCCCAGCGTGGGGCTACATCCACCAACTATTCATCTTCTTTATTATCTTCTATCAATCTCCTTACATGCACAGAGCCTCAAAACCAAATCTGCATAGGACAAGAGATTTGCGCGCACCTCACCAGATCCTCCTTCCCCGAGCTTGGCACAACACAGAGCCTTTCTTACAATCACTTGCACTTAGCCCTGCAAGTTCTCAATACACAATATGCATAGAGATAAGTTAATCACATAGATATAGCCGCTTACATCACTTGCACTTAGCATAATACAACACTTAGCACCGCATACCTCTTAGATCTAGTGTGTTTCTTACATCGCCTAGATATCTATTTATACATTACAAAAGGGGCCTAAGCATGGGTAAGAGCCATGGGATGACATCCCATACCCATTACATAAACCTTAAACCCAAAAAGCCCACAAAAGGGGGTGAGATCCCGTGATCTCCGCTTCACCTGGTGCTCTGTCTTCGACCATCCTGTTGAAGTCCCCAAAGTTGGTCAAACATGACCAGCGTTTCCACAAAATCTGGTCAAGGGTCAACATACACCCATTGTGGGCAGTCTCTTTCAGAGTGCTTCTCTTAGTGATAGGTATATAAAGAGTCAGATGCTACGTTTCCCAGATCGATGTTTAAGTTGGTGTTGGTCACTATAATTGCTTAATTAATTTAAACAACCAAGTGCTACATAAATTGTCAACCCAGGGAAGTCTGTTATTTCAAAGGTAACCACGCACTATATATGCTCAATTCCAAAAGCAACCTAGAGTTGTAGTAAAGAAAACTTATATCAATCACACTTGCCTTGGATGGACTGAAGTTCTAACTGGAATTACAGAAAATCAATCTACTTATTGCAGAGCTTAAAGAGATGGTTAATCTAAAGAATCCTGGATTACATTAAAATAACAATTGCAACAGGAAAGAACAACTATTCTATAACCAGAGAACATGACCCTATTCCTAAGCAAGAACTTCAGTACTTTGTTTCTGATTAACACACTTTCATGAACTCATTAATGCAGTGAAGGCTAACTATTTTAACAGAGAACAGGACTCCTAATTCCTTCCCTTAAGCAGGAACCTTCAGTACCAGTCTCTGATTAGCACACTCATGAAAATAAATGAAAGATGACTAATTCTAACAGAGAACAGGACTCCTAATTCCTTCCCTTAAGCAGGAACCTTTAGTACCAGTCTCTGATTAGCACAATCATGAAAATAAATGAAAGCTGACTACTTCTAACAGAGAACAGGACTCCTAATTCCTTCCCTTAAGCAGGAACCCTTAGTACCAGTCTCTGATTAACACACTCATGAAAATAAGTGAAAGCTGACTACTTCTAACAGAGAACAGGACTCCTAATTCCTTCCCTTAAGCAGGAACCTTCAGTACCAGTCTCTGATTAACACACTTCTTCAAATTCCTCACACAGGACAAGCATAAACCATATGAAAACAATGTAACGTTTAGTAAGACAGAGTTCAGTAGTGTTTCAACAAAGCATAATTCATTAAAGTGGTGTTTTAGCAAAACAAAAATTAATCAAGGCATAAACAGAAATCACACTAACACACTATAAAACTAATGGGTGAATCTTGTGAAGAAGGTGGCCCCTCCCTTCTCACAAGATTCCCCTGAGACGAAGAGACTAGAGAAGGATGCTCAAAACAGTCTTTTATTCATCTATCAGTGTATCATATTACAATCTGAAAATGAAGTACGTCCTTCTCTCTAAAAATTTCTTAGTACAAAAAACTGGATACTCTCGAATGGTGATTTCCTCTTATTTAAAGAGGAGAATCCCTTTGGTACAATTGATCAACAAATTACAGGTGTATATCTGGGTCCTATTCTTAGTCGGATCGACTTTCTAAAGTGGAATAGGGTCTCCTAGTCTCCCACAACAGAATGCTATTACAAGTGCTGAGTGAGGTGTTGCTGTTACGGTTGGAGTAACAACTCTTTCTTGTTTCTGCTGTTGTATGCTGTTTCGGCATCGCAAATCGCTGGCTGTTCCAGCCACGGAATTTGCGTTCTGACTATTTTAGTAGCAATGGTTGGTGCTTGGCTCATGGTGTAGCTGTTGTAGTCAATCTGTGTGAGTTGCTATTGACCGTGGATTGTGTAACAACTTCCTTTGTGTTTCAGCATCGTCGGTCATAGACTGTGTAACAAATTCCTTAGCATCGTTGATCATGAACTATGTAACAACTTCTGTGTTTCAACATCGTCGACCATGGATCGTGTAACAACATCCTCAGCATCATTGATCATGAACTGTGTAACAGCTTCTGTGTTTTAGCATCGTCGACCATGAACTGTGTAACAACTTTTGTGAATTGCTGTTTCAGCAACATGCCTCAAATGCTAATCTGCAGTTTGAACTGTTTCAACACTTATACATTTCTAATCAATGGTTAAGTACGAGAGTGATGTAAAATTATATGCAAAACAGATTAAACGTATAGTAATGAGAAGAGACGTTGTATACCTTTGGAAAGATAAGATAGAGTGCTAATATGGGNAACTTCACTCTGAATCAGAGTCTGAATATCGACTCTGAGCGTGCAAGTTACTCAAGCAGTAGCTGTGAGAGGTACTGTCCGTTGGTGCTCTGAACCCTTGGACCCATTGTAACCTTTGCCAAGCTGCTGTTTCTGTCTTCTTAGGCAGCTTATAATGGATTTTATATCTTTCTATTGGCAACCAGAGGATAGGAAAATAAAACCGGTACCCTATCCAGCTTTCGGCACATTGTTGAACACACTGGATGTAGTTGGGTACCCTGGAGATTGCTATCTCAAGGTTAGCAGGGCTAAAAGGATTGTGCTCCTGTCTTTTCTCAGTGGATTGCTGCCAAAACAAGTTGTTTTCATGGAGGGCAGCAATCTATGTGGATCTGATAAAGTGCTGACAATCCTGAAGCACCGTTGATTACAGTTTCTGACATGTTCATTCATCCCTGGTTTCTTTAAAAACTGATAGTATTCTGTAAAAAAAGTGGCTGCATTTTGTGGTTCTGGTCTTATCCAGACAAGACGGTTATCTTCATTGTGCTTGGCGGCCAGGAAGTCATCCTGCCACAAAATCTAATTGTAGAGAAAGGAGGTGAATGCCCGAATCTGGATGTCCCCAACAAGAGGATTAAGGTTCAGCTGCTTGTTCTCAGGAATGGCCTCGTTATGAAAATATGCCTCACAGAGGAGGTGCTGATCCCTAGCAGATGCTTCTGTAAAGGTTTTGACAAAATATGCTGGGTGTAGTACTGCATGGGATTTGCCTTCTGTGATTGATTTGATCTGAAACCATGTGAGTCGTTCCATGAGGAACAAGGAGTAATTGCGGGATGGTTTCCTTGTAGCCAATAGCTTCTGTGCCAAGTCAAATACCAGGGCCAATCTGCCTTTCAACTCTTTGTTCTGTTTCTTCAGGGCACGAGCTTCCTGACGTGTCTGCTCTAAAGCTTCCCAATTTGAGTAGGTATGATTTATCCAGATTTGTTTGTGCTCTTGCAGGCTTTTGGCCTGTGTAGCAACATACTCTTCCTTCCATTTCTATATTACTGCCTGCTCATCCCATGGCTGAGTTTGTGTTTCAGCGTTGCAAATGGTTGGATGAGGTAAGGTCTAAGTAGATTTTTACACAAAAGTGTGGATATTGGTCTGGCTGGGAGGGGCAGATTCTTCACTAGACACTGTTTGTACGACTTTGTTAAAAAAAATAGGGGTTTCAAATTTGACATTTGTTGCAGGGAAAGGTTCAGTCTTAATCTTAGGAGGTCCTGCTGGTTCTTGTGTTTTAGCTATAGCTGGTTCTTGTGTGACAGTTATAGCTGGTTCTTGTGTAACAACAGGTTCTTCTTCTTTGACTGCAAAAGTTGAAGAAGTAGGGGGAACTCCTGGCATTGGGATTTGAATTACCTTGTAACCTGCTTGATAGTAGATATCCCCACATTGATAGCACATGTAATCTTTACACGGGCTCTCTATTGTAGTCCCCTCTGACATGGTTGCTATGTGAGCTAGGGTGTGCAAGTTACGTTCCTTCTCATATGCTTCCTTTGCCATGGCTAGTTCTTGCTTGTATGCTTCCAGTTCAGACTTTAGGAACTCATTTTCTAGCAAGACAGAGGCCATTGTTGGTTCTGGTTGAGGGATGACTGGTTCTTGTGTGGCAGTCACAGCCTCACTAGCTGGTTCTTGTGGAGCAGCTATAGGAATGGCAACTGATTCTTGTGTTTCAACCTCTTGATGTAAGGAAAGTAATGTTACAGCACCCTGAACCTTTGATTCCTGTATCTCAGTGTCAATATCAGCAGCTGGTTCTTGTGTTTCAGCCGTAGCTGGTTCTTGTGTGGCACTTATGGCTGGTTCTTGTGTTTCAGCCACTGAATGAGTAGCTGGTTCTTGTGTTTTAGCTACTGAATGGGTAGCTGGTTCTTGTGTTTCAGCTACAGAATGGGTAGCTGGTTCTTGTGTTTCAGCTACATAATTTGAAACAGATGGTGTCGCAACACCCTGGGCATCTGGTTCTTGTGTTTCAGTGTCCATGGGTGGAATAGGCAAATATTCCGGCATTTGGGAGGTTAGAGGTGTACTGGGTATTAGTCGGATGGGTTGGGGATCTATGGTGGTGGTGGTAGTGGCTGCCCTTGTTGAGGGCCTTGTTCATTTCCTTTGTAAAAAGGGCGGAAAGAAAGGAATTTGCTTCCGTTTTTGTGGGGGTCTTTCCACAATGATGGGGCAGGAGGAATTTTCTGGTTCAGAATCATCACTAAGAATATGAAGGGCGGGAGTGGATGATTCTGGTAAGGTGTGAGGCGGGTTTGGTATGATAGGGGGGTTAATTGGACTGATTGGTTCTGTAGGTGGACTGTTAGATTTTTCTGGGGAGTTTGGAGGGTTTTGTGGTTGCTGTCGCTGAAGATTTTCAGGAATTTCAGCAGCTTCTTGGGGGTTTATGGGTGGGTTGTTTAGTGGAAGGTTTTGTTGGGCAAAACCCCTTTGGATAAGCAGTTGGACGAGATGGTGATGGGTGAGTGAAAGGGCGGGATCTTTAGCCTTTTTGTAGTAGTGCGACATATTTTTGAGACAGCCGAGTAGATAATAAGGAATATTCACCAATCTATTATGCTGTAAATGAGACAACAGAAGAAAATCGTGCTGGTAGACTACCTGGTATCGGCCTTCGCAGGTAAGGTAGTGTTTGATGAATTTTTCAACTTCCGGCCATGGGGGCGGCAACAAGCTAAGTTGGACACCTCGACCTTTAAATACATTTTGTTCTTCTGGCAGGAAGAAGTTCTGCTGGGCATTTCGAATGATATGTTTACGACTGAACATGCGAATGCCATTGGTGGGGAGACCCAAAACCTGTGCTATATCCTCTTCTGTTACTAAAATTCGGACCCCTTGAATGGTGGAATGGTCTTCCTGGAGGTTTTGAGCGAATTGGAGAACCTGTTGTTCATCATACCACTGGAGTCTCTGAAAATAACTGAGCCATCCTGCCTGCTGAAAAATTTGATAAGCTACTGTATAATGTTCTAACAGGGCTGTCGTGGCGGGTTCGTTCCGTATAACAGAGCCTCCCATAGCTACCAGCTCGGTAAAATACACCGTCAAAGAGTTTGAGTAACAACTTCTGCGTAGAGTGAGTTTTCTAAGTGAAGGTATGCAAATGGTGGTAAAGCACGCAAAAGGATGGTAAAATAGGAATGGCGGTAGTGGATTCATGTGAAATGATGGTATAAAAGGTTTGATATGTCCTCCCCTCCCGTCAAGTGTGGCTAATAATGATTTCACTCGAGTGGTCATAATGATTTGGAATCTTCTCATTAACTATAGCTTAACTGTATTACATAAAATTTACATACCTTGCCTTACCTTCTGATTCGTGCTGCAAACAAAATATAATGCTTGATAGTTCTGCGGTGGTTGTGGCGGAGACTTTTGATTTGTTAGATGAACTGTATCAAGGATTTATTGACTGGAAGGATGAACTATAGTATGAGAGCATAAAATCTTGCGGACTGATAATGTTGAAAATTTGGTGTTTCAGCAACAGAAAAGAACGGGGCGAAACAATTGCTGGACGATGTTGTTTCGTTGAAGAGAAAATGTGAAGAACTGCTGAACAATGGTGTTTCAGCAACAGGAGAAATGGGGCGAAACAATTGCTGGACAGTGTTGTTTCGTCGATGAAGAAGGTGGAGAATTGCCAGACTGTAGTGTTTTGGCAATAGGAAGAAGGCGAAAAGTTGTTGTGAATGGTGTTTCAGCCATGGGGAAAGTGGTGAAAAGTTGCTGACAGTGGTGTTTCAGCAATAGAAAAGAAAAGGTGAAACAATTGCTGGACGATGTTGTTTCGTCTTATGAGGAAATGTGAAGAATTGCCGGACTGTAGTGTTTTGGCAATAGGGAGATTGCAGAAAGTTGTTGTGAATGGTGTTTCAGCAATAGGGAGCATGGTAAAAGATTGTTGACAGTGGTGTTGCAGCAACAGAGGAAAGTCAAAAAGTGCTGAACAATGGTGTTTCAGCAGTGGGGAAAAAGGTTGCTGAACACTGATGGGGGAAAAAGGTGTGGGGTTGCTGATAGTGGTGTTTCAGCAATAGAGGAAAGTCAAAAGTGCTGAACAGTGGTGTTTCAGCATCGGGAAAGCTTGTCTCTTTGTGAAGTAGGATCGTCCTTTCCTAGTGGCCTGTGCTTCGATCGAGAATCTGCAAAAATTGATTGTAACATGGTATTTCCTAACAGGGATTATTAGTAAATAAAATCTAATCTACTACTAAAGAAATTAAATTAAAAGAATTAATTGCAATGAGGGGTAGAGGCCTCCTCTAAGAAGAGGTAATGGGAGTCTGCCATGCATGCGGCCTTAAAATCTTCTTTGGAAATAGGGCGCTGGTATAGATGGAGCCGATGACCATTTACAAGTAACGGTGTTTTGGAGTCATCGATTGTGAGGAGCCTTACTGTTCCATTGGGGAAAATAGTGTCTACTTCGTAAGGTCCAAGCCATCTTGTACGCAGTTTCCCTTGAAATTATTTGAACCGAGAGTCATACAGTAGGGCCCAATTACCTTTTTGGAACTGCTTGTTCTTGATAGTTTTGTCATGCCATTTTGATCTTTGCTGTTGAATTATGGTTGTCTGCTGAATGACATCTAGTATTTTCTCCTCCAATTCATTAAGCTGCTGCAACCTGGGTGTCTGTGCATCGGTCAAATCAAGGTTGACAGCTAAAGCAGTCCTTAAGGTTTTTATTTCAAATTCCACAGGGAAGACAACACTCTTTCCATAGACTAATTCATAGGGAGAGAATCCTGTAGTATTTCTCCAGGTAGTTCTGTAGGCCCATAATGCTTCAGGGAGCCTGTAGGACCAAGCCTGATAGGTACATAAAGAGTTAGATGCTACATTTCCCATATCGGTGTTTAAGTTGGATGGGGGGTGGTTCAATTGCTTTGAAAGGTGGATTTATTTTAAAAAAGGGTTTATAGGGCCTCTGGCCTTGGTTTCCTTCCCTTGCACTTCTTTTCATGTCTATAATTTAGTTTGATAATTTCTTAACCATGCGTTGTAGGTATTCTATGTCTCCACTTCCCTTTTCGGGAGCTTGTTCTATTTATTTCCCTGGGGTCTAGTCAACATGAGTCCTCGCCTAGGAGGAGGTTGAACTTCCTTATTAACTAATGAGACCTGGCCTTCTTTACATCCCTTCATTTGAAATTCTATTGTTTTGGCTTCTTCAAAATTCCCAGCTAAGGTTGTTTTGGCATCCCTCTTCACAAACATGGAAATAGAAGTTGGAAGGGCATTATCATATACTTCGATTTGCAATTCCTGAGTGGGTTTAGCTTCAAGTTGAAATTTTTTTAGGATAGTGGTGAGCCGTTGATTAAAATATTTAACCTTCTCCTTTGAAATCATGGTGGCGACAAACAACTCATCCATCAAATCTCTTGTAGTGGCTTCTTCTGCAAATTTATCTAGAAAATCCTTTTGAAACTTCGTCCAACTAGTTATGGATCCTACAGGTAAGTTAAAGTACCACGTGGAGGCCGAATTCTCAAAAGTATAGGGGAAACGCCTACATACTACATCTTCATGTTGGACATTCATCAGTATGATAGCTAGTATGAATTTTTTGATATGGTCTTCAGGAAATCCTGAGGTTTTAGGGCCAAATTTAGGGATTAACTTTTCTGGATCTCAGGGAAGGTTATGTACTCGTCTAGGGATGGCCAAAGCATCTCTGGCCAACCAAGGTTGATTATTCTGAGGTGGGTATTGTTGTAGGAAAATCTGCCTGCGGACAAGTAGATCGACCTCTAGAGCTTGACCTTAACCCTAGACAGAAAAATGCTTAATGTGGACACTGAATTTCCTTCAAATCTATCTAAACTAACACATGAGAAGGAAGGATGATAGAAGTACCTGTTATCGACGTTTTTCCCTGCACTCTCCGAGTTGCGCTCCAATCTTTTGCTCCTCGCTGAGTTCTGTAGACAAAGCAAGATACAACTACTTCCTACTCTATTGATATTAGCTTGAAAACAGATCTACCATTGAATGATAAGTTCATGTAGCATCAGACACAAACTAGAAAGAAACAGGCCAAGCGTGTCATATTAATGAGAATAACGACAGCAGTACTTACAATCGTAGATGCGAATGCAACAGCTTCGTCAAGTCCTCTTCGTCTAACCCTTGCCTGAAAGATCCATGACCTGGATGACATCAACTTCACTGATCACTCTCCTTTAGCTGACTATAAGTTTTTTCCAAGATCATAAGTTTCACATATTCAATTCTTCCTCTTTCCACCATCATAGAGCCTGCTTATATAGGTTGGGAGGAGGCTAACCTCTTGAGTTATGTTTAGAACCAGTTGGGAACCTTCTCCATAGATCAGGGATCTGTTGATGAGAACAAGAATTCGAGCACAATAGCCTCCTAATCTCGAATGTTCCTCCCCTTATTCTTCTCAACGGGCTAACAACTGACTCAGAATAGGGAGTGCTCCTTTAGAAGGGTTCTTAGAGCATTGTAGCACTCCTTGGCAGGCCTTGGGGAAGCGCAAACGCTCTTAAGATGAGCAACGCTCCTCCAAAAAGGTCTAAGGGGCGTTATAACGCTCCCTAAGACATCATAGGGGAGCGCCAACGCTTCTGCAGCTGTATTAGGGGAGCGTTCCCTCTCCAAACCTTAGTTTTAGGGCTCCTTTCAGGTGTCAAGATTCTTTTGATCCCAGTAAACCAATTCTCTTCCTTCAAATGAGTCATGTGAGATGTCATAAGTGCTTCCTTAGGGTCGTTATCATGGCATCATGTCTGAACATTGTTTGCGACACTAGTGATCAACTTGCGACGCTTTGCGAAAGCTGAAGGGAAGATGCGACACTTACGACAGTTGATAAGGACAATGCGACACTTATCCATCTGAGCAATTTCGACGTGTAACAGAATGCCCCCCAAAGTATGAAGTCAGAAGATGCGAACTGATGACTGAAATTCTTTGTAGATGTTCAAGCAAGGGTATAGACTCAGAGAACCTGACGAAAGCTGCACACAAACATCCAACAAATATCATGACATGTTTCAAAACCCAAGGCAGGCATACCTTTGCTTGGATGATCAAGATTTGAGATATGGCCGCCATAGTATACACTGCGGATCCATAATTGTATTGATAAAAGTGTATAGCCACCGAAAATACAATGTGGATCTATACTTTGATGACTCAGACTGATTGTAGCCACGAGGGATACACAGTGGAT
>JASDQU010437052.1:36884-54850 GCA_032191745.1 Picea mariana | reverse complement strand
TTAAAAATGTCTCAAATGCATCCATTCCCATGGCTTAAGTATGCTAGGAAAAGGTAGATAGTATGATGATGATGATGATGATTATAAGTTCAATTTTGGTTTGTTGGACCTATAAACTTAAATTAATTACCTTGGTTTATCATGTTGTTTATGTGAACAAATAATTTGAAGATGAAATTTTTTAGTTCTATTTTCTTTCTACATGTTAACAAGTTATGCAAATTTATTAAAAATGTTTTGAAAGGTGGATCTAATGTCTTTGTAGGTAGGAAACTCCAAGGGAAAGTGATTTACATATCCTATTTATCTATCTCATAGATTGTACATATTGTTTCATGCCAAAGTGTTTTAGGTCTTCTTCAATATCTTGTTTCACTATGAAGCTCATGACAATTTGTTATTATCGTTGCAATATTTATTTTCTTTCATGTGTTGACAACAATGGAGGCATAGTTTTGACCTTCTAATTTAGGGTTGGTAATTTCTTTGTACTAATTCAACTTTTTCTTAGTCTCAGTATCCCTATTGCTTCACATTTTTTTTAAACGTAGTTATGCCAATATTTTTAATAGTATTGATGCATTGGAGGGCATCCTTGTCCACTACCCCCCAATGGATTAACCATAATATTGCATCTTTAATTCAATCTCTTTCGACCCTTGAATTCATTTTACTAATGTTTGAAGCAATGAAACATTAGTCCAGAAAAACTGACTTGAACAATATGGAATGATAATTCTATACCAATGCAAACCTCCATGTTATAAGATTAGTGGGATGAATCTAGTGTACCAAGATGTTAGCATATAATTCATACATAATCATATTACAAACAACTTACTATTACATAATATACATAATTACATAGTCGTATTAACATCATGCATCAACAAAGAGGACATGGTAAACCAAGTAACATAAACATATTTGGTTATCATATTGCAAGCTAAAGACACGTATTCCCATAATTGTGCTAACAACATCCATGAATAAAGGGATCATGTTAAACTAAGTAACACAAACATATTGTAATCATTCCAAAATTGACATCACTTAGGTACACAAGCATTTTCAAAGAAGATCTGGAAGAGGTTCATACATGCCCTCATAAAAATATATAATAAATCCACTTTAACTCTTAGACATGGCTCATCATAGAGAGAAAATTGAAGATTTTGGGATAATTCTTCAAATTCTTCTTTGACAACCTTATGACACTTGTGTCTAATTCTTGCAATCTGATATTCAAAGGCACACATGAAAGTAGTGACTCAATCAATTGCACCATTCCATCGATTAATCCATCTGACACTATCTCTCTTCCTGAGAAATAGGTTCCAAATAATCTTAATGGCTTAGAAACAAGCTAGGTGTTGTTGACGGGTCCAAAATGGCCTATCAAGTAGGTAAGGGAGAATGCCCGATGGCAAGTCCCAATTAGAATTACTCGTATGGTGTTTCCGACCAGTATGTGGTCCTGGTTGCCACTCTAAAATCTCATCTAAATATGAATATTAGAACTGGAGGTTCTCAAATGAATTAAAATTTGAAACTAAACTAAATTATGTTGCCTACAACTATTCTAAGATGCGATCCTAGACTAAACTAATCCTATCCTGATCAAGAGAAAAATAGATAAGATTGAATATAGTTAAATATAATACCTTTTGAATTAGAAAGAGTTCATACATTCAAATGATAAATGATCGCACTAATGTTATAAAAAAACTAACAATTAGTTGTTCTTTTCTTTTAATAAAATTATAACTGCACTCAATGGAGAAAACTATGATAACTCGAGCATACAGGAAAATTGCAGAAATAATCCATACAATAAGGCCTGCAATACTCAAATAAAGGATAAATGCATTAAGAAAAGTCTCGAATACATTCACCACAACCACATATTCCTGGAATATCTCTTGTTATTTATTAATCTAGAAGTAAGAGTACTATCTATCATTACAAAGGGAAAAAGTCTTTAACTCATTACAACCATCTCTTTTATAGAAAATGAGGGGAGAATTTTCATATTTAGTAACTGTCTTCCTATTAGATGACATTTACAACGTTTCATTTCACATTCCCAATCGAGACTTTACAATAATTACAAAAATAATCAAAATGTAGAAATATGTTACAAACAATCAAGTAGTTTTTGGCATTTGCATTTTGTCCCTAAAGTCTTTCCACAATTTGAAGTCTTCCAATATGACATCTATTCTGTTTAGCTGCATTTTCTCAAGCTCTATTTTACCATCACAGATATGGGTTATAACTTCTGTCTTTAGGGCTTCTTCCGTCTGTTGTATAAAGTGTTTGGTTGATAAGATCAGTTGAATTACCTTTATTATTCTTATTTCCAACACTTCTCTATCAACCTCTTCTATTGATTCAATGGACTTCATGTTGAGGTTCTTTCTGGTCTCCACATCCTCTATTATCATCTGAGATGGTCCTAGTTTTTCTAAATCTACCAGGGTTTCCATCCTAAATTTTTTTAGCAAGTCATCTGATGCCCTCCACAATATTTTGGAAGCTTTTTCAACTATTTCCCGAGTGTTTTTTATATCATTGAGGATATATTTCCTAGTGTTGAGGAGAACCTAGTCTTTGATCCTCTGCTTGGATGTATACATTGGTAGGATGTTAGGAGGGTTATCACAAACATATTTCCAGCTGACAATCTGGTCATAGGCGCTCTGAACTTTCTTGTACTTTTCCTTCACACTATTCATATGTTGACCTAGCTTGAGGTGATCCAATCGGTTCTTTTGATTTCTGTGTAATAAACATAAGAATTTATTTTTCACATCTCTTAGTTCCTCATTTGATTTGTTGGCTTCTTCTTTGATTATCTCTAAGACACAGTTCCCCTTTTTCTTTCTTCTACAATATTCTCCAGGAGGTCATTGTCTTGTTTCAATTTTCGAACTTGGTCCTCTATCTTCTCATTATATGCACTTATGTCCAATTGTTCCTCTTTGAGTCTTGTTATTTATAGAGCATGTGTGGATTTAAGTTGATCTATTTCTTCTTGATGCAACTTATGGTTCAAGATAACCCTTTTCTCAAACTCTGTATGCAATTCTCTTTCTTGAAGTTGCAATTGCTTATGCAATTCTTCTATGTGTAATCATTATGCTATCGTGGGCTCTTTTTTGAACTCATTGGCCACATTATCTCTAATAGTATCCATGTCAACCTCTATCTCATCTACCCCTACTTTTGACATGTCCAATGCTTCTGCTACTTCATAGTATGAAATCACATTTGCACCAATGAAAGCGCTAAGGGATGATGCTGCATGTATTGCATTTTCTTTAGGATTTGGGCCTGCCATCCACTTAATGCTTCTCTCAGATGTTTCTTGTCTTGCACCCACTCCTTCTCTTTTTCTCTTCGTCATCCTTTTATCAATAGCATTGGTTTTTTGGTTGTAATAGTATTCTCCTACAACTACAACAACACATTCTATTCCAAGTCCCGAATATGTGAATGAAAAATTACCTGGAATTACTACCAAAGGAGTACATTCTTCTAATGGAATTGTTATCATGCTTGTGCTAGGGTTTTTCACCACAACTTCATTCAATTGTTCTGGTTCCTTTTCTTGTGACTTGGTTTCTTTTTCTTTCTCCTCTTCCTCTTTATTTTTCCTTTCTTCCTCTTGAGTAGCCAATAGGCTATGTTCTTGTCTGACTTCTTTTTCATCTAGAGTTCCTTGTATGCTTGAGATTTGGCTTATGTTTCTGCGTTATTTTTCTTCTTTTCAGATTCTGCCTTCTTTATCCATTGGTACCATTCCTCAACTTCTTCAGCCTTCCTTGATATTTCCTCAACCTTTTGCCTATGTTCCCTTTCTTTGGCTTCTTGCTTCTCTTTATCCTATTGGAGTAGTGTATTAAATTGGTCTTTTGTTATGACCCTTGCTTCATATTCCTCTCTCTAGAGTTTCTCTCTGGCCGAATCAATTGTTAACCTATACAAAACTTCTTCAAAATAGAGAGCTCCCTTAAAGAGGTCTTCAACAAAATCAACTTGATGGAAAATTCATTGGCAAAGTTTGACTGCTTTTATGTGTTCACTTACTACATTACGGGGATCATGCCCTTTTTTTTTCCAGTACATAAACATATCTCTCTTAGAGCTTCAACTTCTTTCTCAACGTGTGGTTTATTCAATAGAGAATATCTGCCTATGTGGAGATGGAATATTAGCCAATACCTTTTATTTTTCTCCGATAAGTATTCAATGACTCTTTTATCCATTGTCTGATAGGCTATTTCTCTTGATAACAAATTATCGAGCACATATTTGGGAAACAAGTGAGGTGGCCTTATGGCTCCATATATCCTGACATATGTATAATACTTCCTCATATACCAATCCCCTATTTCTGTTAAGGCTTTGATGGCTCTTGGAGATATTCTGTGTGGGTGAAACCCGAAAATAACTTTGTATACAGGAGCCGTGAAGTAATAAAAATGTCGTACAAGTATTCCTTACAGTTCACCTCCCATAATTGTAAACAATATACATGAATTGGGGGATGGCTCGGGTTCCAATCCCAATTGAAAGAAATGAATTTATGTGTGACACAAATTGCGTCAATTAAGTATGTTGTCATGTAGAAGTCAGGGTTTCTCATACCTTGGGCTTCCCGATATTGATTTATGATACTGAAGGATAATATTTTGGCCCAATTAAAATATTTCCCAGTCTTGGCTACTGCGTAATCCATCAAAAACTGTTTCGTCCTCAAATGAGTGTTGGTTCCTTGCCATAGAGCCTACAGATCATCACATTCAATATTTTGTATGGATCCTTTAGGTATTGTGCATGAATATATCTTTCTCCTTCCTTTATCGACCATTCTTCATCTATGAACCAATCCTCCATCAAGGTTTCGAAGTCCTTGTGCTCGACTCCAAATTTATCTAGAAACAATTCATCTAGCAATACAGTGGGCTCTGGGATTTTGTAACGAATTCTGATGTCTTCGACCTTGAGAGATGCGATCAAAACATTGCATTTTTTTAACTATCATGGTCGTCTCCTTTTGCAGGTGGGTGAAACACCATCTTACAACATCATTATAAGAGAAAAGAACTGGGCGAGAGACTACAATGTGAATGCCACTTTTCTTGATATTGATGTATTCATCAATGTCCTCATCGTCGGAAGGGTACTATTCGTTCTGAAACATATTATATATCTCATGGTATTTCGTATAGTGCTCCTGTCCATCGTATCTACTCGTGTCTTTAATGTTAAGAGAGTCTATACCTAAAGCAAGAATAGGTTCAACAACTCCTTGGTTCTTTTCCTTTCTGGTCAAAATTTTGGACATTCTCTCGCCTACATACATTGTTATGCAAAGGACACAATCACTTTAGCTTAGAATTTTCTACAGATAACAACAATTTCAAAACTCACAAAATACATACATGTTAGCCCGAAATCTTTAGCACATAGTGGAATATACCTAGATTGTTACAGTAGCAACGCTTAAACTTTCAGAGGGTTTACACTCAAAACAATGTGTCAATGAGGACTCAACACAGTTGTTATATTTTTCCAATTTCACCCAAACCCTGTGTAATTAATATTAATCCTGTTACAATAACGACTTGGTCAGATTCGTACCAGATGCCATTAATTTTCTTTAATACAGTTCTACATTTTTTACTATTGGAACATTGTTTGGGAACATAGTAAAGAGGAGAGAAAAGATTTCCGATCATGTCGTCATTGGAATGATATCATTTCAAAAATATTGAACTTAAGTTTATATTCTGACGACGACCACCTATTATAATAATTGTTTACCCTTGAAAGGAGTGCCAAAGGTGTTGAGGTCTTATTCATTGGTTTACTTTGTGATGTATTTATTTTATTAAGTTAAATGGATCGTCACATGTTATTTAAGTGGAGGATTACTCTTATGAAGTGTCGCCGTCGAAAGATGTTTGATATGGGCCATGGTTTGGGAAGTTGATTCTCGACGATGACATCTTGGGAAATATTGTCATAGGAAGATATTGCACATAGTGCAAAGGGTAGTCTCATGACTTCCCTCGATGACGAAAATGTGATTAGCGAGTCAATGAAGTAACGTAATGTTACATGTTTCACATACAACCAAAAAAAGTTTTGATACATTATAACATATGTTTGTATAGGATCACATTTATACATTATGCATCGGTTAAATCCATAAAAGGTTCAAGGGCCCACTTCTTCCCGACACGTATACATCGTAAGATGATTGATCACAAATAAGATATTTTCGTTGGAATATTCTTTGAAAGGGATCGTGAGTGGATGCAATTCCTACTATCTTTCCAGATGACGATTAGAGGTTTGAATCATTAGGGAAGACATTGGTTAGAAGTATACATAAAGTATGTGTATCATGGGAAGCATGGTCCATCTGAAAGACACATAAATTTTGGTGGTGGCTTCATCATCGTTAGCTCAAGAAGTATGTTTTCTATGGATGCATCTCAATTTCATTCTCTCGATGAAAAAAATGAAGGAGTGTCATCATCGGAAGGGTTGGATGTGAAGGTGAAATCATAGAACTTCAGGAAATGAGGGTCGACGATGTTCAGGCAGGGTCATATGGTTTGAGACTTTTGGGAACATTATTATAGAAGAGTTTCCAATAAAGGAGCTTAAGATCCTTCGGGTGAGGGAGACCAAAGGATGAATAATCAATGCACCATAGATGTTCGGTGTATTTTTCCTCAAACCAACTTCGAAAATTATGCACAAAAAATAATCTTTTGAATAAATAGTTATTTGGGTAATAGTAATTAGTACCTTGCAAAAATTTGGTAGGTTGGTATACACTG
Organism: Picea mariana; assembly: GCA_032191745.1. Classification (NCBI taxonomy): domain Eukaryota; kingdom Viridiplantae; phylum Streptophyta; class Pinopsida; order Pinales; family Pinaceae; genus Picea; species Picea mariana. The sequence goes on along the minus strand of JASDQU010437052.1, from coordinate 47,990 downwards.
GAACTAAAGGGCTTTAGTGGGTTGTTGTGTATGCCACAAAAATGGTGACTTATTTGGAGAACCAATTATCTCTACCTCATATATATATGACTGTAGATTTGCTGAAAATTTTACATATTGATCTGTACTGCAGACCCTACATTACCTACTCTTTCCTGAGAAATAAGAATGCAATACAACCCAGATGATCTTCAGGATAATTCTTGTGAGACAATAATAGGATGGTATTTGTTAATTTAGTTCAAGAACCTGAAAGGTGTTGTACACCACAACATGTTTTTCTTTACTATTTATAGACCGATGTGTGTTCCTCGTCTCTTCTTTTCCGACATTGCATCACTGCCAATGAGCATCCATAGACCCGATGAAGTTGCCTCAGTTTCATACAAGAATATCCCCATTTCCAACGAGCATCCGTAGCCCCGACGGGTTTACTTGTACTTCCCACACAATCATTGGTGCTTTCAACTTCCCGGCTTGTCCAAGCTTTAAATTTCACCATTTAGATTTGTAATATATGTAGCATTTCTGCATAATGGGTGTCTAGGAAGAGAGGTGATACAAGATTCACTTTTATATGTTGGTCTCAGCAAGTATTTCATCCTCATCGGTCCTGCCCAAGAAGATTATTGATTAGGTTTTATGTTCAAATAACAAGGAAGTCTCACTAGTATTATCCAGAAGACACATGTAATTGTCATATGCTTTGTAAATGTAGGATATTGAACTAAGGGTGAGAGTGATCCTGCAGATAAAAAACCATATTCAACTTTAAGTTCTAATAAACAACTTCTCTGTAGTTTGAGGTTTTCTCCAAAACAGAGCATCTTGGATCTCTCCCATCAAGTGTGATCATTTTTGGTATTATGATAGAATGCAAAGTATTTATGTCACCCAAATAGTTATTTAGACATAAGAAGAGCAATTTACTCTGTAACATAATCTGCAATAAGTCAAGTCTTGTGAATTAAACATGCCAGATCAATAATGGATTTATTGTAAGTGAAATGGGAAAAACAAAACTGAAAATAGAAAGGGGAAAAAATGGTAAAGTTTCATTCAGAAATATTTACAAAAGAGAAGATAATCCTACTATGTACAATACTACATCACTTGAGGTGATTAGGAGAAGTATCATTTAAGCATTTTTCCATTGACAAGGAGATCCTCCATGTCTCCCTCAAATGTCTTGAGTTTGTCCAATTTTCTAATGAATTTTATATGGACCTATCCATAGATTTTGAAACTTTGTATGTTTCCCTTTCATTTCATTTGCTTTATCCCATTTAAGGACAATATCACCTTCTTGGAAATCATTGTTTCCTAAAGATGATTGATCAAACCACATTTTAATCACTTATTGATGTTGCATTAAGTTTCTTTTGGATTTTTTCCTTTCTTCTTCAATTTTCAGAAGCATATTGAACCTTTGTTGCATCACTTGACACTCTTTGTCTTGAACAGATTGAGCAAGTTGCAATGAAGGTAGAAATGTATGAGTAAGGAAAATTTCTTCATGTCCAAAAAGCAGGAAAAAGGGGGAGTTACCCATATAGGAATTAGGTGTCACTCTATCATCCCATAGAGTGTTAGGAGGGCTAAACGCCAATTTACTTGGTGATCAATTACAGTCCTTTTGAGGATCTTGATTAGATTCTTATTGGTGGATTCCACTAGCCCATTCCCTTGGGGATAATAATTAGCTAAATATTTGATTTTTGTGTTCCTTCAAGAGCATATTCAGTAAATTTCAATGAAGTAAAGTACTTAGCATTATCAAAATCCAAAGACTTAGGTACACCGAATCTAGTAATAATGAAAGTTTCAAGGAAACATATCACTTGATTTTCATTGATAGTCTTCAAAGGGATTGTTTTAGTCCATCTGATGAAATAGTATGTCGATGTTATGATGTACTTGTGCAATTTAGAGGAATTGGGATTAATTTATCCTATCACATATAAACCCCATTGTTGGAATGGACATTCAATGGTAGTTGGTTGAAGGGGAAAAACACATTTCCTTTATTTTCCAGCTGACCTTTGGCATTCCTGGCACTTCCTGGCATATGCATGAGAGTCCTTGAACAAGGTAGGCCAATAATAGCCTACTCTGAGCAATTTATGAGCTATAGTGTCACCTTCTAAATGTCCTCTAGTAGGGCTATCATGAAGTTCAAATAACACCTTATCAACATCCTCCTTCTCAATACATCTCAAGTAGACACCATCATAATTTTTTCTGCATAAAATTCCTTGGATGAGATGGTACTGTGCAGACTTAAGTCTGAGAGCTCTCTTCTTCTTCATCTCCATATAATGTGGAGCTATCACATGGGTTAGATTGTACTTCATCTCATAACACCACTGGTCACTGTTAACAGGGATATAATAGACTTCCCTTTCAAATAGATTTTGATATTATTAAAGTTCGTCCTCTTCTACCTTGTCATGTGTTGATTCAACTACTAGCTTGCACAATCCTTTCCCCTTGAGAATTTTAGCAAGCTTGATTTCAAGGTCATATTCTTGTAGGGTTGTTATCCAATTGGCCCTTTTCTTTCCCAGATCTTTCTTCACTAAGAGGTTTCTTGCGGCTGGGAAAGGCACAATTACGTTGGTTTTAGATTTGATCAAGTAAGGAATGAAATGATTGACCTCCTTAAAGACAAAATAGACTTGTTTATCTACTTTAGGATAGTCTAACTTTGCTCCTTGCATCCCTGAACTCATAAAGGCGATGAGATATTCATTTCCTTCTTGATTCTTTTGTGTTAGGACAATTGGAAATGCAATATCATAGGAAAATGTTATAGTATAAAATCTTCGTTAAAGTCATGACTCATAATTTTCGAAGCTTGTGCTATCTCTGCTTTATTTTATCCAAAAGAGGCTTTTTCTTTAGAACCCCATTTGAATTTTGTGTCCTTTTTTATCATGTCCTAGAGTTGTATATTTTAACCTTTTACAATATTTTACTACAAACAGATTTTCAATAAAAGAATAGAAAATATACAATGGAAAATACACACATTACACAATTTTTTTTCCCCTGGAAACCCAAACCGGGAAAACCAACATATTTTATATTCATTCATAGTGATACATTGTTTACAATACAATATACATATAGGAGCCAACAACATCCAAAACTCTAACCCAATGACCTGGATTAGTCAAAAAACCTAATTCCTTAACCGAAAATAGAAAACCATCGACAAAAACCATGTTCCCAAAAACCACCCATCAATGGACACAAAAATCGAGGTGACATGAAAAATGAGGAAAAAATGCGACACATTTCCCGAGACAACTTAAAATTGTTTGAGCTTCCAATTCTAGAAGACGCAGTAACCGTCCAACATCCAATGGGCAATATTATTGACTTTCAACCTCCTCTCTTGCACAATAAAATTATGGATATGCAGTCCAAGACCACACGTCAACAACAACATGTTTCATATATGGTCAGAAGATGGGGATGAACTCCAACACATGCCAAGTGGATGACAGTCGAGATAGTGTAGCGAATTTTTCCTCAATTGTTGGTGGAAGCAGGGACCCTTCCAGATCTAAACATGGAGGAATTGGACCACCAGGAAGGGCATCCACCTTCTTTGGACAACCAATAGTAGAGGATCAATATTCACTCAAAAACTTCTATTGTAATCTGATCTCGCTAGTCCTATAAGCAAGGCATTCTAAAATAATGTTTACTGTGTTAATTCTTGATCCGTGCCAATGTTAGTTAGTTTATATATTTGAAATAAAGCCTTTGCCAATATAGTGAGCAAGGCTATATATAAAATCAATTGTTAGTCACTCTTTTTCATTCCATTGTTGCAGGAAACAACCCTCGCCAGTATGAATGCATAGGGAGTTGAAAAAATAAAGCAACAACTACCATTGTAATAAGTTGACTTGCATTATTAAAGGGACGTATTTCTCTCTAATAAGATTTGATGGTTTTTTTCCGAACCTTTCCTCTCTTTTCTTTTTGTGAAAGTGATTTGTTGTGTGTGAGTTTTATGAGTGACATGTTTTGTCGCACACCAAGTAAACCGGTGCGCCCTCTCTTCGTTTACATGTAAGGAAGTGTTGGCTTGTGTTTTCTGAAGTGTTCTAAGTAAAAACTATGCACCCTCATTGTTTACACTCTCGTCACAGATCATATGTCCACAACCACAAAAACTATACACAATTTATCCATGTGATATATAAAAGTAGCAATCATGGGCATGAGAAAATACACAGTAGATCCATGCACAAATGTAGATCATATCCACGAATGGATACACAATGGAGTTATGTATTAGAATCAAATAGAGGATATCTTGAACCAATGGAGTTAACAAATTGTTCCTCTACAAGTACCAATGTCTAAGAGGGTGGTAAAATCAATACAAGTCATGTTGGAGCACAAAATATGTGATGCTTGTACTTCACACAAACTCTTCAAAACAATCCATCATGGTACGAGTCTACACTATGTGAATAGATGTTTTGAGTTCAAACAAATTGAGACACTATTTGATTACCGATCATTGATGTATGCCATTAACAAACATGAGATAACCCACTGATAATGATAATGGGTGTCAAGGTACCTAGTACAATCTACCAAGTGTGAATAAAGGAGCTGATGTCAAACACCTGAGAGAATCTATCGATCAAGGGAAATTGATGCATTCCAACTGTCAATAGTGAGGGAACCTTCCACTGATGACTACAAGCCCCAATGTATGAAAAATGACTCTAGATCCTTGTCCCAGAGAAATATGTGTTGAAGTCGACATGAAGAGATCTGCTAGAACCTGGAAAGCATTAAGGCATCCTCCATCATCCAACATGAGGGGTAGTAAAAGGCCAAAAATTTGGAAGGAATCAGATGAAAATATTGAAAGAATCAAACCGAGGTATGACTCTGACATGTACCAAATGGAATAACACACGACATAGACTCTTTGAATAGTAGCCAATGATGGAGACTACTGACAAAGATGAGGAATCCACCAATGGGGTCAAATGGAAACCAAGGTATCAAATAAATCCCTATGTGTGATAATGGTTGTTGATGTCAAACACAAGGGAAACCACTCAATCAATGATAAATGATGGTTTGTCATATGCTAAGTGCAAGATCACCTATCAATGATGTAAATAAGCCCAAGGTGAAAATCTAGGTCATACTCTCAAAGCAATTTGTCGTAGTCAATAAGAGCAGACCCACCAACAAGAAGTCAATGGGGACCTCCGTTACCAACATGATTAAGGAACAAAGGTACTTGTAATATCGAGAAGTACTTGACTACATGGGAAGGCCGAATTTAAAAGTCAAGGTTTCTATAGAATGATTGACACAGGCTAACTTCCCTTGAATAGAAACACGACACAAAATGCAACTTGGGAAACATTGACTGCAAATTGGGATAGGTTTGTGACATAGGAGGCATTGACAAATTATCCATGTGAATGGAAGAATAACTAACCAGAGGAGATTATACTCAAAAAATAGGAAAAAAGGCCTCCTAAATCCATACTAAAACCAAACCCAAATAAAATCAATCACACGATTGGCGACATACGTCAGACATTCCACCCAACCATAGAAATTGTTGCTCCAATTATTTCAACAGTAGGTCACCCATGAGCTCGGGTTATGAATACGTAAGAAATGATGTCTCCTATGGATGGATACTATCCACTCATGGCCCAATACCCAATAAAAAATCATAGAAACCTAAATCCTACAACAATTTCAATCCACCGTCTCTCTTTCCCCACAACCTACTCAACCCAAGGAATGGGATCCCCTTATTTGTCATGCAGTCGCTTAGGATATCCTACTTCCCTCCAAGGCTCCATCACAGGTTGTCTAGGAGATATCTTAGTTGGGGACTCGAGGAATTCCAATTATAATAGAAATGCTCACAACAACACTTTCACTTTATCTTGGGTAATTTCCTTAATATAAAATCACTCACAGGCTTAACAACCTAACTCTCCATGCATTTTCCATCTCTAACAAGATGTCTTCAACACCCACTATGGCTACCTTATCTTCCCAACACCAGAACTCATTTTTTCTCTCTTCTACCAAGCCATAAAAAATTCCCTCTCTCTAAACTTGAATTTCATTTTCTTCTTTCATGCATGCTTTGACTGCCACACTTCCCCAAAAATACTGTGCCCAACCCATGCTCTAATAACTAGGTGAAATGACTCTTTCACCCACCTCTTACATGAACATACTTAGCCCATTCTTAAATAACTAGGTGAGATGAATTTCCCACAAACCTCTTACATGCATTCAATGATTGGATTGATAAGTCAAAGGAGGTAAATATTAATAGAAAAATGATTTAGAAAAGTGGCTTGGTTTTTTTATGCATGAGGAATTTTCCCCTGGACCCCCTTTAGCCTCCCCTCTCTTGTGGAAACTTATCCCCCATGACTTTGTCCTTAGCCATCTATAGCTAGTGATGTGTTTTATTTTATTATTTTCAATGCACATTCTTTATATATTAAATTTCTTGGCCTGCGGCCATACATTGTATTTACAAATATACATTGCTAATATGGGGATTAAAAACTGGGGTGTTACATACACAACATTGTTTGTTGATATTAGGGCTCAGGAATCTCGGTCTAACACCTATATATATGATGTTTTCATCTTATTTGTATATCACTCAAGTGTATCATTCATTAAAGTTGATATTCATTAGTTACACTACTACAATAGGTCATTTTTGTGACCCCTTTTGACATTCTCTTATGCACAAACTTAAGAATAACATGCACGATGGTCCCTTTCACACCTTTACCTTTTGTCTCCCTTGTGTGTCGATTGCATCCTTTTGGTGTTTTCCTTCCAATATTTTTGCATCCTTTTAGAGTCATGTTTACATATTTTTTGTGTCATTTTTGCATATTTTTTTTGTGATTTTTGTGTCCTTCTAGTGTCTATCTATAAGGATGCTATAAAGATGTTGGAGGGACAGAAAATGCAACAGAGATATGAAATAAAATTTGATAAAGGACACAAAAATAGTTGCACCCTTTTACTCCAACATTTTTGAGATAAAGTGGCTTGAAGTCACTTTCTTAAATACATTTTTGACTTTTTCTTGTGTTGGGAAGCTATTTGAAGATTGTGGGGACTCATTTGTAGAATTCCTTAGGAGTATTTGGTTCACCTCTTTGAGTCAAAGGTAATAATATCTTCATCACTACTTGAATTCCTCAATATATAAATACCCATGATTCAACATGGTTTGTGATAGAAAATTCCTTTCCTCTCAAATTGAAATGTAAACGCGTCTTTTTGAAGCCTTGCCATACATATGTTTCTTTCCTATTGCATTTCATGCTTTCACACATGCACAATTTGTACATTCCACCTTGCATATTTTTCTTTGGATTTGTCATATTTATTTACACAATGATGTGAAACTCATCACTCCTCATCATTAAATCCAACCCCTTTGGTCATTTATCATGATACATATTCCTTATATGACATAATGAATGAGCACAAGTAGCAGATCACAACCTGATGAAGCCCAGTGGGATTCAATACTATGGGGATGAGTATTGACAATTTTAGTTATGGATTTCTCTTATTATCATATAGTGATGAATACGGGCATGATCCAACCTTAGATGAATTGAATTATACCTTAAATGATAACTATGCAAAGATTGTGGAGAAGATGAAGCTTGTGGTAGATAAGGTAAAATATAATTAATAATTTTTTAAGTGTGATAATTCAACCTTTTTAATAAAGATTATGTACTACATTATTGTTAATTATAAGTGTGAGAATTCATTTAACTAATTAAATTATCACTTTTTTATAAAAACCTATAGAAGATGATCTCCATCCTTCAAAGAATGGTGATAATGACCACATATCACAATCTACACCATCTACCAATTTTTGATAATAGTTGTAACTTAATTTTATTATTGTACCATAATCTTTAAACTCAACCAATACATGTTAATTGGTTTGTACTATATCAATAAAAGGAAAGAGAAACTTTCAAAACTATCTAAGATTGATTCTAAGAAGTTCTAGAGGCATATTCTAAGCTGCAATACTAAAGAAAATAATATGATTCCCTTAAGGGAATGTAATTCCTACCTTAAAATTATTTACGAGTTCCCTAGTTCCATGGACACCATTCCTATTGTCTCTATATAGGATGACATAGAGTTTAAGGTTAAGCGACTTGCAAATTGGAAAGCTAAGGACATAGAAGGCTACCAAGATGAAATTTTTAAAATTGTAGGGAATATCCTCATCCCTCACACACACAATCTCTTCAATTTAGCACTCAAGTAGGGCTAACCTAAACCATAGAAGCAAAGCCTCATTTTTCCTATTTTTAAAAATGGGGATAGAAATATTCCTTGTAATTATAGTACCATTATGATTAGCTCGATTTTAGCCAAGCTTTATGGAATTATTTTAGAAACAAGATTAGCCTTTGGCTAGAAAGTCATGGTAAAAGAGATAAAGGCTAGGTCAGGTTTAGGAGATATCATTCGACTATGGACCATATTGTTACCTTTAAGATCATTGTAGAGGAGTTCTACAATACTAAATCCAATATTTTTTGTTGACTTTAGAAAAGCGTTTGACACAGCACCCAGGAAAAACCTTTGGAATAGGTTGGAAGAGATAAAAGTTCCTTTCAAGTTGAGGGTTTCTACAATAAGGCTGTATGAGAATTTTATTTCCAAGTTTAAGAACATTGAGGGCTGATTGAAAGAGATTAACTGCAATATTGGAGTCAAGCAAGGTTGTCCGTTGTCCCCTACCCTTTTTGGCATATACATTGACAAGTTAGAAGATTGCTTGGAAGAAGCAGGTTGTTTCGACCCTACTCTCACTGGTATATTCATCAATATTTTTCTTTATGTTGATGATATCATTCTTATGGAGATGAGTCCCCACGATCTTGAAAACCAATTAATAATTCTCAAGGATTTTTGTTCCAATATGGGTATGACTTTTAATATTGACAAGACTAAATTCATGATCATTAAATCCAATAAGATTAGTTATGATACCTTTGTATATGAAAAAAAACTTGGAGGAAGTGACTTCATACAAATATGTTGGAATCGATATTCACTACAACCTCAACTATAATTATAACATTGAAAAAATTATTATTGGGAGATGGGAAGTTTATTATGGGATTGAAAACAATTGTAAATCAGTCGATCTTTGGATATGAGATAAGAAGAAACACTTCTTTGAGACTCTTCTTACATTTGTTATTATTTATGGATGTGAAGTTTGGGGATGCAATATCTCTCATGAATATTGAAGAAAGATAGAGAAAATACAAAATAATTTTATAACCTATAATTTCAAAATTAAAGTAAATATGCCCTATCCCAACCTCCTCTTAGAGGCAAGCCTTTCCCCCATTGAGAGCACTGTAGATTCTGACCTTGTACAATATCTACTGCAAACAGATATTCAGAAAAAGAACAAAAAATATACAATGGAAAATACAAACATTACACAGAGATTTTTCCCCTAGAAACCCAAACTAAGAAAACCAACATATTCTATATTCATTCATATGTGATACATTGTTTACAATACAATATACATATAGGATCCAACGGCATCCAAAACCCTAACCCAATGAACTGGATTAGTCCAAAACCCTAATTCCTTAATCGGAAATAGAAAACCATCGACAAAAACCATGTGTCGAAAAACCACCTAAATACGTGACACGTTTCTCGAGGCAGGTGACAGTTTACCCAAAATTCTCCCACTTGTTGTTTTCTTTGCATACATGGGGTTACAGGGTTACATAGTCAACAATCCAGGACAACAATGCCCATGGATCCTCTACACCAAGAGAACTTCTCAGTGCTCACAAATTTTGTTAATGAGTCTGCAACATTCTTCAAAGTGTCCACCTTCATCAATGATACTTTCTTTTCTTCAATCATGTCTCTCACAAAGTGATATTGAACATCAATATGATTTGTTTTTGAATATAAGTCAGGTTCTTCACTAGAAAAATTGCACTTTGACTGTCACACTCTATCCTTACAGCTTGATGTACCAACCCAATACCTGAACACAATATTTGTAACCATACTGCTTCTTTACTTTCATGAGTGGCTGCCATGTATTCAACTTATGTAGTTGAAAGTGCCACTACAACCTGTCTTTTTCTCATCTAACTTATTGCTCCTCCAAACAGGTTAAACACATACCCTCTTGTAGATCTCCTACGATCCAGATCTCCAGCCTAGTCTACATCCACAAATCCATGTATATCCACCACTTTGTCCAATCTTGGTCTTCCTTCGTAGCACAATCCATAGCTAGCAGTGCCATGAAAATACCCGAAAACCCTTTTTACTGTTGTCCAATGCTCCTTCCCTAGTTTTGACATATACTTGCTCAAAACTCCCATTGCATGTGCAATGTCCGGTCTAGTACAGACCATTGCATACATCAAACTGCCAACTGCACTCGCATATGGAACATGAGACATGTCCTCCTCTTCTTCATGTGTCTTGGGACACTGATTTGTAGATAAATTTACACCAACATGAATAGGAACCTTGACTGGTTTACATTCTTGCATATTAAACCTCTGCAATATTATCTCGACATATTTTCTCTGATTTAACTAGAGTTTCCTCTTTTTCCGATCTCTTTTAATTTCCATGCCCAAAATGAAATTTTAAGCACCGAGATCCTTCATGTCAAATTTAGAGGACAACTGAGTTTTCACATCCTAGATAATCTCCTTGTTGTTTCATATCAACAACATGTCATCCACATACAAGACCAAATAAATCAAATGATCACCAATTAATTTAAAATACACACAATGATCCTCTTTGCTTCTTGTGAAGCCAAGTCCTAGCATATAAGTATCAAATTTTTGATACCACATCCTTGGTGATTTTTTAAAACCATACATGAACTTTTTCAACTTGCATACCAACTCCTTCTTTCCCTTCATAGCATAACCTTTTGGTTGCTTCATATAGATTTCTTCTTCCGGATCCCCATGCAGGAATGTTGTCTTCACATCCATCTGTTCTACTTCA
>JASDQU010437052.1:22577-36240 GCA_032191745.1 Picea mariana | reverse complement strand
AATTTTTGATACCACATCCTTGGTGATTTTTTAAAACCATACATGAACTTTTTCAACTTGCATACCAACTCCTTCTTTCCCTTCATAGCATAACCTTTTGGTTGCTTCATATAGATTTCTTCTTCCGGATCCCCATGCAGGAATGTTGTCTTCACATCCATCTGTTCTACTTCAAAATAAAATGCAAAAACAATAGATAACATAATTCTTATAGAGGTTAACTTGGCAACAAGAGAAAAAATATCACCAAAATCAATTCCCTCAAACTGGGAATAACCCTTTGCTACTAACCGATCTTTGTATTTCTCCACTTTTCCTTCTGCATTCAGCTTCTTTTTAAATACCCATTTGCTGCTAATGGGTTTTCTTCCAGTGGGCAACTCCACTAGATCCCAAGCCTCATTCTTATCCAAAGATGCCATTTCTTCGTCCATGACCCTTTTCCAGAGATTTCCATCCTCTGAATCCACTTCCTCCCCGACAGTTCTAGGATCATCATCAGTAATAGACAAAGCAAAATTTGAACGGAAATCATATGGAGTATACCTTTCTGGTATCCTTCTTTCTCGAACCGATCTCCTCAATACTGGAGTATGAGGATCTTCATCTTTTGATTCATGTTATTCTGTAGAGTCTGATTCATCATCCTTTAAATCAAACTCTATTTTATCTGGTTCTTCCTTACTTGGTAGGACTTCCTGTTTAACAACATCCTTCAATTCTCTAAATACCACATCTCGGCTATACACTACCTTCTTAGTTTCTGGTTTCCAAAGCTTATAACCTTTAGAGACCATCTTTATATCCAATAAATATACACTTTTCAGCCTTCTTATCCAGCTTACTCCTATTTTCCTTTGGAACATGAACATATGCATCGCAGCCAAATACCTTGAGATGTGTGAGAGAAGGTTCCTTACCAGTCCATACCTCTTGTGGAGTCTTGTCATCCAACGCCGATGAGGGTGATCTGTTGACCAGGTAACATGCAGTACCCACTGCCTCTGCCCATAATTATTGCCCTAACCCAACACCATTGAGCATGCACCTTGCTTTTTCCATCAGCGTTATGTTCATCCTTTCTGCAACTCCATTCTATTGAGGTGTATATGGAGTAGTCTTCTGCCTTGATATACTGCACTTCTTACATAATTCTTCAAATTCATTTCCACAGAACTCTCCGCCATTATCTGTCCTCAACACATTAATTCTTTTCTCTGTTTGATTCTCAACAAGAGCCTTACACTCTTTAAACCTGTCAAAGACTTCAGATTTCTTCTTGAGGAAATATATCCAAGTATTCCTCGAGAAGTCATCAATAAATGAGATGTAGTACATAGATTTTCCCAATGATGGAACCGACACAGGTCCAAAAACATCACTGTGAACTAGCTGTAACATTCCTTCTGCCCTCTTTGCACCAGAGGGGAATCTTACCCGATTCTGCTTCCCATATAGACAATGTTCACAGAAATCAAAATCCAGAGAGCAGTTAGACATACCTTCAACTATACCTTTACCGTGTAGTAGTTGAAGACCCTTCTCTCCACTATGCCCCAGGCTTTGATGCCACAACATAACCTTTTCTCCAGAGACTATAGGAGTTCTTTCTTCTTCAACTCCAATATCAGGAACAATAGAAATATTACACCCATCACTAATAGTGCTTCCTTCCAGCTTATATAGAGTTCCAAACCGAACTCCTTTCAGCAAGACCATTGCTCCTCGAACCATCTTGCAGGTTTCCTTTTCAAATATTGTTTTTACCCCTACATCGTCCATTTTGCTTACAAAAATAAAATTTCTGGCTAAACCTGGGATGTGTAGAACACTAGGAAGTGTTTCAATCCTTCCATCTATGAGCCTCAACTTGACTCTTCCTCATCCTATGATTTTGGTTGTCGAATCATCACCTAATAAAACATTACCTCCATCATACCTTTCATATTCACAGAACCACTCCCTGTGGGGAGTCAAATGAAAGGATGCACCAGAGTCAACCAACCATGCCTCATGATCTGCATGTGTGCTTGAAGAATCCAAGTACATATCCCCTCCTTCTTCCTTAGAGGTCTTTTCTTCTATAGAATGTGATTCTTTAGATCCCTTCTTTTTCTCAACTTTGAATCTACACTGCTTCTTGTAGTTCCCTTCTTTTCCACATCTCCAACATACCCTTACAAATTTTCCGAGAGATTTAGATCTACCCTTAGACTTAGATCTCCCACTTGAGAAATTAGATCTATTTCTTTCCTGGGAACATCCTCTTGCAAATAATGCGTCTGTGTTATGTCCTTCCATATTCTTCCGTCTCATTTCCTCCAACAACAAAGATGAAACCACTTCCTCAAACTTCAAGGAAGTGGTATTACTACCTATGGCCACAACCAAACTATCCCACGAGTCTGGTAATAACACAACAAACTGATACATTTATCTTCATCTAGAATTTTAATCTTAACATATACTAACTGACTTACCACAGTATTGAAGACGTTCAAATGCTCTGCCACCAAGTCTCCATCTCTCATCCTTAGGTTATACAACTTGTTTCTAATGAATAGTTTATTCACTAGGCACTTAGACTGATACAACTTCCCCAACTTTTCCCATAAATCCTTGGTTGTAGCTTCCTTTGACACATTCAGTAATACTGAATCGAAGAGACACAGTCATATTTTTCTCTTTGCCTTCAAATCCAACTTTTTCCAGTCATTTGCTGAAGTTCCTGTAGGCGCAGTACCTGGATCTATCATGATCCACTGATCTCTATCCACCAACAAATATTCCATCTTGAGCTTCCACAACTAAAAACTTTTCCCATTAAACTTCTTGATCTCCAACTTCGAATTGCTTGCCATTTATTTTCACTTGAAAAATCAATACCACAGATCTCCCACTGTAACAAGGCTTATCACAGTCCCAAGCCAAACCCTTGACCACAAAGACGTCCCTCTGAAGCCAATAAAGCTATGATACCAAATGTAGATTCTAACCTTGTACAATATCTACTGCAAACATATATTCATAAAAAGAACATAAAAGATACAATGACAAATACATACATTACACAGAGATTTTTCCCTTGGAAACCCAAATCGAGAAAAATAGCATATTTTATATTCATTCATATGTGATACATTGTTTACAATACAATATACATATAGAAGCCAACAACATCCAAAACCATAACCCAATGACCTAGATTAGTCCAAAACCCTAATTCCTTAACCATAAATAGAAAACCATCGGCAAAAACCATGTGCCGAAAAACCACCTAAATATGCGACTCTGCTACTCGTGGAAAGAATAAAACACATACCCAACAAGCACAACTATGACTAGATACCTGATGTATAAGAACAAGTTAAACAACATGAAATATAAGAGGCTTCCTAAAATTGCTTGAAAATCCAGTCGTAACCACTTCCGACTCAAGCAAGGATGGCATAAAGATGCCCAATCTTGGCTAATCTATTGGGGAATCATGGAAGACACCATTTTGCAAAATAAGGATACTATTAAAACTATCATTATATCAAAATTTAAGGAGAAAATGTGGTGTGATAAAGAGTTAGAGAAAAAAAGAAAACTAAGGTATTATAAGGATGTAATCAACCCTAATCTAGAAGATCAAAATTGTCTCTCTATTTTTACAAGTGTAAAGAAAAAAATAAGCCTTTCTAAGATAAGAACAAATTCTCACGAGCTCCATAGTGAAACTGGGCATTGGTCAATTCCTAAAACGCCATGGGATGAAAGAGTGTGTCACTTGTGTAACTAAGAAGGTTGAATATGAAAAGCACTTTCTCTTAGATTGTCTAGCCTATACCCAGATTAGATTTCAATTTCAAAATATTTGTCACACTACCAACCTTCCTAACCTTTTAACTCAACAAAACTATGGTGATCTTGAAAAGCTTCTCTTAATGCTTTTCGAGCATAGAAACAAAATTCTAAAAAATTTCAAGTAATCCTTTACTCGGTCTTAAGGTCCAATAAACCAATTTTATGTCAATAGACATTAATCATCATCATGATTATTATGAAAATTTGTTAAAAATATTTTGGAAAAAAAATAAACTTCCAAAAAATAATTACATAAATACGAACATTATTTCATCAAGTGAAGCGATTGAATCTCTTCCTTTTCAATCTCAACATGCCCTCCTATTACACGGTTTCCATAAAATCCCTTCCTTACTACTTTATACACATGCTTCTCTAGATTTACCACAAAGCACATGACCTTATCAAATTTTAAATAAAAATATATATAGGGCATGCCCCAAAGGTCTAAAAAGTGCAATCAAAATTCTTTAAATTTGATTAGTCCCTTCCCCACTCGGGGTAGTTTTTTTATATGAAGTCAAATCATCTTGTCTTCGTCTTTGTATTATTTTGATCACTTTTGTATAATTTTTTTCGTTTTACTAATTTTCCTTTATTAATTTAATTTTGTTTTAGAAATAAAACAATTTTTAGATTTCAATGACCTTTTTTTATTGCCTTAAAATTATTGATGTGATTAAATAGGCTTTATTATGTGGTCATATGTATAATTTTTTTTATAAATAAAACACTTCATAATTTAATTTTGTTTTAGAAATAAAACAATTTTAAAATTTTGATGACCTTTTTTTATTGTATTAAATAAGCTTTAGTATGTAGCCATATCTATAAATAAAATTTATAAATAAAACAATTTACATAATTGATGATTAGTGCACGTATATGATACTCTTGACAAACAATTTACATCTGCATTAGGTGAGTTGTTATTATTCTTCTAGTTCCAGCTACAAGGAGGGTCCCTGTTTATGATACTCTTGACAAACAACCTCACCCAGGGAATGAATTTGGCACATCATTGGTGGATCATGAGCGGATCCAAAGGCTGAAGCCACAGTAGATGGTCAACCTAGTTGAAATCTCGATCTACCTAGTTGAAATCTCGAATCAAAAGTGATAACAATGGGAGTCGACCAGAGGTTGAAATCCATGAGCCCCATGGCGCCATAACGAGAGGTTGTAGTACTCTCATAGTAGAGTAATAAGAATGAAAGGTCATGAATAGAACAATAGTTAAATGCTAAAATATAACAAGGGATCAATTACTAGAATTTTACATTCATTTTAAACATTAATCCCTTTTTCAACCTTTTTAAAATTGATATCTTATTCCATAAAACCAAAAAAAAATCAAAATCATATTACTCCATTTTTAATATAGACATATGAGCGGAGGGAACATATTCAAATGGTATTACCATTTTAGGGTAATGTAACTCCATGTGAAAAAAATCAAGTATTTATTTCTTAGTTTCATTTCAAAATTTTGTTGGAATATCGACGTATATATAATCTAGTGGATATGCAACCAGGGATGAAAGTCATTTCCATACCTTCCTACTGAAAATTGAAGACACACACAAAAGAAAACTATAGACAACTTTATGATCTATTGAATACAAATGGATCATTTCAGGAAAAAGATCTTATACTACACTTGTATTGGTAAGTGAAGATGGAAGAATGAAGTCAAACACAAATTATAATGCATTATATAAAGCCACATTCAAGAATAATTCACAATTTTATGTATAGTGCACTTATATTTGGAAAGTGAATATGGAAAAATGAAGCTGAACATAGATTATGATGCATCAGTTAAAGTGATGTAACCAATAAACTTGGATTCATTCACAAGATCTAAAAACCATGCAAACACATGAGAAAAGAAAGTAACTCTCTTTTATTCCTTCTCCATCGTCACTATTACAATGGAAGTTCAACTCTTCATAACTACTATATGAGATTTTCGCAAAGAACTAATTTTAGAAAAACAATTAATTTTAGGAAATTATCGCATGACTCTCAAACTGGCCAATAACTAAGAGCTAACTAGAGCGACATTATTTGTCAATTCACTTTTCTGATTAAGTTCATAAACCAAGGGATAATTGATAATTAAAAATTTAAAAATTCTTGTAAAAATATTAAAACCCCGATTTGAGGCCTTATATGAAGGAATTTGGCCTTGGAAAAATGTCGAGATGATGTTTAATCTAAAGGATCAAATCAATACGACAATGAACTCTTTGAGACACAAATCCCTGTAAACTTTCATCCCAAACGGATAACCGAGTCAAAAGTTACGACCCTCAAAATCCCTGCATCATTCTCCTCTGGTTGAAAAGAACACAACTCCTCCAAGTTACTATCTTCAAACTATTTCCATTTATCAGGGTCTAGGTTCAACAAGCCCCCCTCTATAATCCATGTACTCTCTATTGGTGTTACGCCTTCCCACTGGACCAATTATCGGTTGTATTGGCCTTGCCAAGTATGAAGGGTCTTCTTATCTAAGATATGCACAATCTTTTCCATTTTCTTGATTGGAATGGCCTATTTCCAATCCAACTCTTCCCCACTGTCATCACCCAGATCATCCCCACAAAAGATATACAAATCATAAACGTTAAAAACATGGGAGATATCAAGATCAGCTCGTAAATCAACCCTATAAGCATCATCGTTGATTTTCTTGAGAATCTTGCAAGGACCAATTTTCTTATACTTCAATTTGTGGTAGATTCCTCTAGGAAACCTTTCTTTATGTAAACAAACCATCACCAAATCACCTTCATTGAATACCCGATATCACTAGTGAGCATATTTTATAATTTTGTTATGTTCATTATTGGCCTGCAATTTTTGGCTCACCTGTTGCGGCCACTGTTGAATCTGTTATGCAAATGTTTCTCCATCATCATTGAATTTATACCCAATTGGTAGTTGCACCAAATCTAGGAAACCCATAGGATTTCTACCGTAAACAACCTGAAATGGAGATTTACCTGTTGATCTCAATATCTCCCCCATGTTTAATGTTTTTGATTTGTATATCTTCCACGAGAATGATCTGGGTGATGATAATGAGGCGGAGGTGGATTGGCAACAGGCCATTTTGAGCAAGAAAAAAGAAAATATTGCACATATTTTAGATAAGAAGACCCTTCATACTCGACAAGGCATGTAGTTTTTGTCTCACCTGTTGCCTTTGTTTCCTTAACAAACTCTCTTTTTAACAATATATTGTCATTTTTCCCCTCATCCTTAAGGGGCAATAAGACAACTTTCGATCCATCCTTCCAAAAGGTGTAGGTATTCTTTCCTCCATCATGCATGAATTTTGTGTCATATTTCCAAGGCCTCCCCCAATAATAGATGACATGCATCCATCAGAATGACATCACACCATACTTCATTTTTATATGTCTTACTGATGGAAAACTTGATCAAACATCTTTTATTAATGGTGACTTCATTCCCATTTTTGAACCATGCAATTTGGTAAGGACGAGGATGTGTTTCACAACTTAATTTCAACTTATATTCTATCTATTTGGAAACCATATTCTCACAACTGCCACTATTGACAATAGCTTGACATACCGTTCCCCCAAAAGTGCATTTGGTTTGAAAAATATTTGTTTGAAGCCAAGAATATTCATTGTCGTTACTCTGCATTTTCTCTTTTTCGGGAATCACCATTGACCTCTGTATCATGAGACTCTCCCCCATATTAGGTGGGACTTCAGATTCAATTCCTTCTTCTTCATTTTCATCTTGGACCAAGTTCAAACTAGGTTGTTGTCCTTGCTTCAGATCTTGCATGTTATAATTTGGGCATTCAAATGCTTGATGACCCTCTGCACCAGAACTGAAACACACATAAGGTCCTCCTCTTCCACCATCATAACCTCTACCCCTCATAAATTCTCTTCCTCGTGGTTGATTCAGGTTACCTTGTTGAGTATATTATACTTTCTCATATCCTTGGGATGATTCACCTATGCCATAGTTAAAAACACCTTGTGAGGCAGATGATGCACCCCTCCTTTTTAACGTACCCAACCACCAAATTTGGTCATGCCACACACAAAATTTCTCTTTAATAACTCTGATACCATAATGTAACATGACCAACGCTCAGTTGAGCAACATTATGTGCATAAACTCATTAAATTATTAATATTTATTGCTAATTAAATTCATGTAGCTTACCAGCTGCAGATCACACACAATATTGACCAATTGATTGATGCCACATTTCTGAATGCATCTAGAAACATATATTAAACATGAATATAATTGTTCAAGCAAACAGTAAACACACAACATTCATATAAACCATTTACATGGTGGAATTAACATAGGAACATAACATAAACACTTATCTCTTAATGATTAACCAACTGGCTGCAAATGAAGGATGAACCTCCCAACCATAGGCACTACTAATCATTTTCTCTCATCAGCAAGCCACCCCCGAGCTAAGGCTATGAGTCCACAAGGATATCCGACCCACTAGCTATCCACTCTCCACACAGAGCAACCCCAAACCGAGGTTCTAGTCTCACAAGGATATCCGAACCACTAGCTCTCCACTCTCCACACAGAGCAGCCCCGAACCCAGGTTCTAGTCTCACAAGGATATCCAACCCACTAGCTCTCCACTCTCCACACATAGCAGCCCCAAACCTAGGTTCTAGTCCACAAGGATATCCGACCCACTAGTGTTTCCATCTCGCAACTACTTTATGCAAAGAATTCAGTCCCAACATCTTTTGGATAAATTCTCAATATTCATAGTGTTGTAACATGCACTATTCTAGTTGAATATTAACACTGAAATTTAATTAACCACTTCCTATTTTCTTGACCAAACTGGCCTTGGAATACCATTATCATTGATTGGCATTTCAAAATTCTGAAATACTTCTTTCATGTCTTCTTTCTAACATTCTTTTCCACCCATGGCTTTTCTCAATATTAAATATCTCTCTTCACTTCATTGAGTGATTCAATGCGAAGCACTTTTTTTTTGGCCATTCAAGACCACCCTGCTCCAATTGAAATGCCACCCTTTTCCATTTGCACATGTACCTTGCTTTTGTTGTGCACTATGATAATAGGGGCATCTTTCTTGCTTGTGTAATTTTAGACAAGAGTTGCTATACCATATCTAACAATTCCTTCTTCGTACATTCCCATGATTTCTCATAGAGATAACTAATCCAACCATAAGTCACACCTCATCTCATGATATCATTTCTCCATCTCTTGCAACAATATTTTGTTGCCTTTACTATATTTCTATCTTCAAGGTTATGGAGTTGTCCTTGCTTCTTGTGCATGCAATGGCATTCTTTACTTGTTTGGTTCATACCCTATGTGAAATATCTATTGAAATTCCTTTGCAAGCCATTCAATCTTTATATCATTTGAATACTAATATTCCTTTGCTTTTATTTAGACCCTTGAAAATTGCAACACCTTCCCTGCACTTTCCTTTGCAAAATTCTCATAGTGACAGGATCTTGCCTATCTCTTCTTCGATTTGACTCTGTATCAACACTCCCCATGCCGACATGCTGACCTATGATCTCTTCCTCATGGCTGTAAGATCCTTGAGCATATTCCATAACTCCATTCCTTATATAAGAACTAATGTTTCTTTCTGTACCTCTAATTCTACAAGAAAATTGCATGTAATAATCATTGTTAGAACATGCATATTATA
This sequence comes from Picea mariana, assembly GCA_032191745.1. Classification (NCBI taxonomy): domain Eukaryota; kingdom Viridiplantae; phylum Streptophyta; class Pinopsida; order Pinales; family Pinaceae; genus Picea; species Picea mariana. Next base: position 26,651 of record JASDQU010437052.1, on the reverse strand, counting down.
AAACATCTCATTAATTAGAATACATGTTATTTTTTCATCAATTTATGAAGGAAACATTGCACTAATTCGAATTTTGATTTTCTTGATGAAGTCCTCCCCGAAATATCTTCCCAACGACTATAATCTTGCCCTAAATCGAGCTCTAGTTTGAAATTTATAGCCCTTCAAAGTTCTTATACATGCCTACAACATCTCTGGAGACTCGAAGTTCCAAATTATTCTCTCTCTCCAAAATCCATGGTGGGGATCGATCTACCTTTAGATCTGACGATCCTCATCAAAAGTGCACAAACTACTGATAATTAAGTCCCTTACAACTTCACATTGCGCCTCTGCTCTCCTCTGTTGATCTATCTTAATGGATTCATAGTGTATCTAAGTCATATTTCTTCTTCATACCTTCCATGAACCCACCACTAACACTTAGTTTTTTTTTTCCTTTCCAGACTCACAAACTCATAAAATTGTAACTTTCTTTTCATAAGTTCATCCTAAAAGTCTCAACACTTAACCATTTTTCCACTTCTTCAGACTCCCAGACACACGGACTCACAGACTCACGGTCTTGTAACCTTTCTTTCATAAGTCCATCCAAAAATTATCAACACTTAGTCATTTTTCCACTTCTTTGGACTCACCTACTTGTGGACTCACAAACTCATGGTCTTGTAACTTTTCTTTCATAAGTTCGTTTGAAAAGGCTCAACACTTAGTCATTTTTCCACTTCTTCAGATTCGCAGACTCATGGACTCACAGACTCACAATCTTGTAACTTTTCTTTCATAAGTTCGTCTGAAAAGTCTTAACACTTAGTCATTTTTCCACTTTTTCGGACTGGCGGACTGGCGGACTAACGGACTCACAGACTCACAATCTTGTAAATTTTCTTTCATAAGTCCATCCAAAAGTCTCAACACTTAGTCATTTTTCCACTTTTTCAGACTCGCAGCCTTGCGAACTCACGTGCTCACAATATTGTAACTTTTCTTTCATAAGTCCATCCAAAATTCTCAACACTTTGTCATTTTTCAGTCTTCGTGGACTCACAGACTCATAATAAGTCCCAACACTTAGCCATTTTTCCATCTTTTCGGACTCACAGACTCACAGACTCATAATAAGTCCCAACACTTAAGCCATTTTTTCGTCTTCATGGACCCATGAACTCACAGACTCATAATAAGTCCCAACACTTAGTCATTTTTACCTTTGCAGACTTGTGGACTCACAGACTCACAATAATTCCAATACTTAACCATTTTTATAACTTTGTGGATTCACAGACTCATGGAATCAAGGACTCATAGACTCATAATAAGTCCAACACTTAGCCATTTCTACCTTTGCGGACTCGTGGACTCACAGACTCACAAACTCACAATAATTCCAACACTTAGTCGTTTCTCTAACTTTGTGGACTCGTAGACTCATTGACTCACAAACTCATAGTAAGTCCAACACTTAGCCATTTTTTTGATTTTCTTATGTTTGAAATTTCCAAAAGGGGCTCAATTCTTCACATTTCCCTTGAAATTCCTCTCAATTTTACTGCAGTAATTTGAACAAATGAATTTCAGACATCTTTTTTCCGGCATTTTGTCAAATAGTTTGCTTGCATAGTCTATAATTTTCACTTCTTCATTCCACTAATTGGCCCATCTAGGCTCAGTGTTGAAAAATGGTCTCTGATACCACTTTGTAATGTACCCAACCGCCAAAACTGGTCACTCCACGCAAAAAAATTCTCTTTAACAACTCTGATACCATAATGTAACGTGCCCAATGCTCAGTTGAGAAGCATTACATGTAGAAACTCATTAAATTATTAATATTTACTGCTAATTAAATTCATGTATTTTACTAGCCACAGATCACACACAATATTGACACTACTACACATTGGAAAAATTGCGACGACTACTTGCGTTCGAAAGTACTCTTTCGTCGTAAAATTCAAGTGAAAAAGTTCAATTTTTCAATTTTGATATAAATTGACCCCATATTCGTTGCTCTATCGACGGAAGCAAACTTTCTTCTATTTTGCGATGATAATCAAGATGGTGGACTACTGTCTGAATTTCGTCAAACTAGTGTTTTCGTCGCAAGAGCGATGATCACTTTTGACTGTTATACATTTTAACAAAGTCTAAATTGATATAGTCAAAGTTCGTTGCAAGAGAGACGAACGTTGACTTCACCGTTAAAACCGTTCTCCTCTTCGACAAAGTGACCTAAATATAACAAATAGATAGGTAAAAAAAAGAAATATTTAGGTCACAGTCATTGCAATTGTGATGACGGTGACCTAAATTGACCTATAAATATTTGACGATTTAAAGATGTTGCGATAATATTGCTATAACAACGACGGTTCGGAAAGGGTATTTTTGTGCAGAAGAATGTCACAGAATATAGTTAGAGGCGGGGAAAAAATTAAAGTGGGTGAAAAGGGTGTTATTAGATGTTATTTCCCTTGCAAAAAATGTTGCCTCATATGTCCCGTAAGAATTTTAATAGAAACAACTGCAAAACATTGTAGGAAATATGGGCACATTGATGGCGGATTGAATCAATATCGTCCCATGGTAATTAACTATATATTCATTATCTTTTTTTATTTTGTCAATTTTTTATAAAATTATATATATGTATATATTGTTTGAATGTTTGTTATAGTATACACTAATTTTGCATGATTGTTTGTAATTATAAAGCTAGATTTTCCCTCTAACTTTCTGCAGAATATTCCACCAAGTATTAGTAGAAATGATGTTGTACAAGTTGAGGAACATCGTGACCAAGAAAATGAGGATCTCATGGAAGAATATGATGGGACAAATCAAGTTAATGATCCCATGGAAGAAGATGATGGGAAAAATCAAATGATCCAAGATTTGTTTTCGCAGCCAGATGAGGATGGGGACAATGATGGTATTTATGATCAAACTCTATTAGAAAAGGTAAATAAACGACTTTATGAAGGATCAAGAGAAAATCTTCTCTCCAATACATTGCTTCAAGTGAACTTAAAGGTTATGAATAATTTTTCGAACACTTGTATGACACAGATCCTAAGGTATGTAATATGTGTCATCTCATATTATACATAAATGTTGATTTTTTCTATTTGTTTTTAGTGTTAATTAATGTGTAAAATAAAAATGCAATTTTTACGATTAATATTCTTACATTAACTAGTTATTTGTTATGTTGTAGATTGTTAGGTTAATTTTTGTTACCATCATCAAATATTTTACCTCGCACATATCGATGTTTGCATACCATTATGAAAGACATTGGAATGGATTATCAAGCTATAGATGCATGTCCTAATGATCATATTATATATTATGGACAACATGCTTTAAAAACAAAATGCCCGCAATGTCTTATCAGTAGATATCAAACCGTTCAAGTAACAAAAAGGGTGTCTCGAAAGGTTCTTCGTCATATTCCCATAATTCCACATTTGCAGCAATTGTTCAGGTATGAAAGAATAGCACAATTTATGGATTGCCATGCACGTAATAGAAGTAGAGATGGTGTTCTTCGAATGCCTACCGATGGTTCTGCATTTAGGGAAATTGAGGAAAATGGGCAGATTTCAAAGATGAACCTCATAATGTTAGGCTTTCATTTACAGCTGACGGTGTTAATCCATTCAGAGAACTAAGGTCTATTTACTCAGTGTGGCCTATTTTTGATATCAACAATAACATTCCTCCTTGGATGTCAATAAAGAGGGATCACATAGTGTTGACAATGATTGTTCCAAGTATTTCTTTACATTAATTTTTTGAATGTAACATTTTCATTTGTTTCAATTTTTTCATAATATCTTTTTTTTATTTATTTACTTATATATATTACATGATATCATTCCTATAGTAATTATGTGTAATTTCAAACAATTAGGTAAGTACCAGGTTAAAGATATGAATGTATATATCGAGCCTCTTATCGACGAGCTACTAAAGTTATGGGCTGACATCACAATGTATGACATATGTAAACCAATCGGGGAGAAGAAATTTAAATTCCGTGGAATACTTTTATGAACAATTCATGATGCC
>JASDQU010437052.1:2677-22477 GCA_032191745.1 Picea mariana | reverse complement strand
TTTTTACAGTCTCTGTACATTTCTTTGATTAATAGAAATCGTGTATTACTGTATATCTGTGTTTATGGTTGCATCTATGATACATTTCTGTTATATTATTGAATATCTGCAATATCTCTGTGCATTTCTTTATTATATCTCCGCTCTCATTTCGTGCCGAAAATAATCCGGATCAGAAGGCTTTGTTTTTCAGTGCCTCTCACAATGAGCTTTGCCAAACTTACAACTCGTGTTTTTTGTAATATATGTTATTACATATATGTGTAATAGAATATATATGTATGTTTTATTACACATATATATAATAAAATATATACGTTATTACACACACACACATCATAACACATAAAATATGTTATTATATCCCAACTCCATATTACAATACTTGACCCACATCCACCTGCAAAGATAACAATAGACTATAACCTATAACAATAGAGACTTGGGACCCATTTTGATGAGAAGGAGTATCAATTGAGACCCAATTGGCCCACTTACTTAAGTCATTAGATAAATAATAACATAAAGAGAAAACATTATTAACCCCATAAACACTTAACAATCAAGTGCTTTTATAACATATTGTATTTGTAGATGATCCCTTGCTAAGTTTAAATCCTGCAATAGGATTTGAACTTAGCCTCATTGTTACTTTTTATTGCACATGTAACAAAAGTATGCCAATGCCAAGTGCCTTTGGTTTTTTTGGATGACACCATCCTTTATTATCAATCCCTATGAAGCACCATCAAAGTGTAGGTTATGCCAAGTAGGTTTTGGTGTTTGCTAGTATATTGATGATGTCTTAGTGGTGCTTTTATCATTGTCATTAGAAATTTTTTATGGTGGGGTTACTAATACTAAAGGACTTCATTTATACATGAACTAGGTTATAGTCATTTAATGACGATGCTACTTAAGATGATCATGATGGCAATGTCCCTCTTAATAATTAAATACAATATTTTGAATGTTTGGAACTCTTAGGTGGTTATGGTACCTTAGAGAAATTAAATTTTCATTTTCATTTATAATAACCATGCAATATTCGGTGAGGGGGATCAAAATCCTAGGATGTATTGCTTCAAGGATTTACAAGGAAAATTTATACCACAATGAATTAAGGGTTCCACTTGTGTTAGTTATGGTAGTTTTTTACTCATTCATTTCTAAATCACAATTTAATTGATTCAACTAAACAACCTTAAAAAGAACATGAATTAGGTTTTATTTCATGATATGTACATGAACATCATAAAATTTTAACATCATAAATTCATATCTCACCTTTAAATATCTCACAAATCCTTATTTAGGTAAATCATATAACTTGAATATGGGATTCTAAAAAGGCATAACACTTGGCTTCCCCTACTCACCTATTAGGAAAGTTAAGTTAAAGGACAAGTACCCTAGCGTACCTTATCTTCTACTAGGTTATCACCAAAACCTTACTATGAAATAATCACCAAAACCTTAACTCACATACCTTCCTTATATATATCCTAACCTTCCTTAGTTACTGAAAGTATATATATGGTTCCTTAACCTAATTTCTAGTATAATAACCCTTATTAGGTATAATGGAAGGGGGTTACCCTATTATAACCTATTCTCAGTTGCACTTACAAGTAAGCCTCCCTCTTAACACATATATCTCTTTTTCTGTCCACCATTATTTTGGCTCATTTAATTATTTTATTAGACGAGGTATCACACAAAAGTATGATGGATATATCCTTCTATTTCATTGAGATGTTTATCCTCTTGATTAAGTTCTTAGGTCAATGTTTTACTAAATTAGTTATAGAGAAGTATTCCCTTCCAATAACAAAGGATATTTCAAGTTCAACATGTGGTAAATTAGAGGCTACCGAATTATAGAAGAAGGATAAATGTTAAATGATTTTGACCTTTTGTAATTTTCCCTCACTAGATTCTATCTAGGCAATCTTTGTTGAAATTGCAATTTTGGATTGATGAATTTCTTGTTTTTACTAGAAAAATGGATTCAACACCCTCGAATACCCCTACTGCACTTGGATTATGTAATGTTAGCATTTGATATCTACGATTTCATCAATCCAAAATGATTCCTTCCATATTTGAAGCCAAAAGTTTCAATTTCTCGTCCCATTATTTTGAATAGTTGCAAAAGGGTGACCTCATCAGACATATAGATTACACCCTGTCATACATCCTTGTGTTTTTTTAGTTCTCTTTCAAATATCAACTTGTATGATTTCAATGACTAAAGATAATATAAATAGAAAGCTCCTTTTGGTCTTTTAATAGAGGTCAACTAATGGAAATGGAATTGGTACTTGATCAAAGTATTAGGTGAAGTCCATGAGATACGAACATTGACCAAAGGTAAAACTCCTCACTCTCCAATGCTAGTCCCAAACTTGTTTTAGTATCCAAATTTAATTCTCTTGCTGGAAAAAAAAAAGGTGTTGATATACATAATATATAATTAAATAATATCCCATGTTAATAAGGTTTGGTTAGTTGATAGGTAAAGAAAGGGTGTTGTGATTCTCAACAAAGATTCAAGATTTGTTTGGTTGGTAGGTAAAGAGGGGTTGTTGTGATCCCCCCTGCAACATGCCATTTAAAAAAATGTTTGTTTGTCATGGATAATTCACAATTAAGATGGATAAACATTCTATGACATTAATTTTTTTCCCAAATGTGAACTATTTCTCATGTAGTCATAAAAAATAATGTTAGAAAGGTAAGTTTGCAAGGAAATTAGCCTTGTGTATAAATCATTAAACAAATAAGAAGACAATGGCCTTGCCCAACTAGATTCCCACAAGCTTTGGACTTAGAATGATATTTCTAAATATTCCCAATAAATGGAATGACCCTTCATTTTAAATATTCCCACGAGATTTGGAATGTGGATAATATTTAAAGATTAATAAAACCAACTGTGATGAAAATCCATGAATGCATCTAGAGACAAACCTTCATAGGGAGCCATAAAAATCCTAAAAATTCTCTGAGTAGAATAGAGAAGCCTTTGTTTTTCAATGCCTCTTGTGATGAGCTTAGCCAACCTTACAACTTATATGTTTAGTAAAGATCACACATATAAATATATTTGATATGTATATGTTATCTATTTTAATAACATATCCATATCAAATATATATTGTTACATATATATCTTTTGGTTGACTCATTGAATTTCTCCTATGCCAAACATTCATAAAAATATGTTATTTTCACTATGTTAAGGGATTCTACAACTAGAAATTGTCTTTATTGGACAAGACATATTCTCTAGATGTCTTAGTATAACCATAAAAAACCCAATTTAATGGAGAATTCTTCCTCCTAGGTTAATTCCCCCTTGAATGTGAAAATAAGACCTTCAGATAATTCTTTCAACAAAAAGGCATTCTCTATTCTAGCATAATTGAATTTTTGAACATAAATGAGGGCCTATTGAGATGAATTGATAGAATAACCATAAATATCTGAGAGTAACTCTTGATTGGATGTGACACTCCATATTTGTACTCTTGAAATCAAAACTAGATGGTGTTTGATCACATACAGAGCGATCTACCCATACCTTATTTACTTCATAGAATTTCCCTTTGTGAAATGTTTTCAAGAATATAATGAACTTCATAGCCTATAATATTCTTCCAATGCATGCCCCCTTTCTTCAAAAATAAAATTTTAATTTTTTTTTTTAAATAAATCGTTTTTGTCGCAATTTCGACGCACCGTAGATATCCTGCGACGAATTTGCTATACAAACCACAAAAGTTTTCATCTCAATTGCGACAAACCATAGAAATCCTGCGACCAAATTGCTATACAAATAATGACATTTTTCATCTCAATTGCGACCACTGGTACAAATCCTGCAACAAATTTGCTATACAAATCACGACATTTTTCGTCTCAATTGCGATGATCGGTACAAATCCTGCAACAAACTTGCTATACAAATCACAAAAATTGTAGAGCGATTTCGTTGCTATATACCCTGTGTTCGTCACAATCGCGACGAACTCTTCGAAAGATGATTTGTCGCAATTTTTTCACTTACTTTTCCTATATTGTCGAATGTGCAACGATTTCCCTACTGTGTATCTCTTTCGACGAATTGTTTACTTAGTTGTATTGGCGAGGATATTTCTTTTTTTGTCGCAATTGTGACAAATTCCCTACTGTCGTCGCTCTTGCGACGTTAATCAAGGTTCGTCGCATGTGCCATGCCACATGAAATGACATTTGGAAGAATCAAGGTTCGTCCCAATATCCACGACATAACATCGCAAGAGCATCGAAATAGCTGTCACAAAATGACCCAAATTTGCTAGTGTGACCAATTGACTGATACCAAAGTTCTGAATGTATATAGAAACATATATTAAACATGAATATAATTTTTCAATCAAACAATAAACACACAACATTCATATAAACCGTTTACATAGCGGAATTAACATAAGAACAAAACATAAACACTTATATGTTAATGATTAACCAACTAAATGAAAAAGAATGATAAACCTCCCAACCATAGGCACTATTGATCATTTTCTCTCATTAGTAATCCACCCCTGAGCCAAGGTTATGAGTCCACAAGGAGATCTGACCCACTAGCTATCCACTCTCCACATAGAGTAGCCTCAAACTTAAGTTCTAGTCTCACAGTAGTTCAAAACCTCCAACTCTCTCTTTTCCATACAACCTACACTACCCAAGGAATGTACCCCTTTCACTACTCACAGTCCCTCAAGATGTACCATTCATTTATTAGGGCCACCAGTGCATTTAGTTGGCTAGGAATCACTTTCCCCACAACCTGCACTACCCAAGGAATGTACCCCCTTCATTGATCACAGTCCCTCGAGTTGTAGTATTCATTTATCTAGACCAATAGTGCATTTGGTTGGCCAAGAATCACTTTCCCCACAACCTTCACTACCCAAGGAATGTACCCCCTTCACTTCTCACAGTCCCTCGAGTTGTACCATTCATTTATCAGGGACACTAGTGCAGTCGGTTGGCCATGAATCACTTAGTTGGGAACTCTCAGAAGTCTCAGTTGTTTCATATTTTCTCACAACAACCTTCACAAGGCTCTGAGATATTTTCTCCATAAGAAAATCACACCACAGGATCACAACTTGATTTACAGGCACGCAAGTCTGTTTCTCAGCATAAAAACACAGCCAAACAATGGTTTCCTTCAAGTATACCATGGTTGGTCCTCTTCCCATACTTATTCTCCTCCTTTAATGCCCAAAATATCCATGTAAAATTGTCCCAAATCTGCATATGGATTCCCTCTTCTTCTTTTCTTGCTTGACTCACACTCTTCCCAATGATGCTTGTACTTCAGCCCATGCTCTCCAATAACTATGGGATGTGACCACTCACACCCACCCTATTACATGAGTTTAATGATTGGTCTCTCACAAACTCAATCGACAAATAGAAGGTTATACATAAAGATAATAATTTCAGGAATGTGGGTTGGATTAATACCCATGAATAGTTCCCCCTTGGATCCCTCTCTCTTGTGGAATCATAGCCCCCCATCATTCTTCATGTATTTCATATCGCAGCCAACGATTATTCCTTTTATTAATTAATTAATGTTCATAACATGCAATTCATCCCCCGAACACATTATATCAATACAATCTCTTCACCCCAATGCATCAGCGCACCAACCTAATTCACATTTATACAATTACATTATAATTTGCGGGGATTAGAACTGAGGATGTTACATTGTTTCTCCTTTATTCCTTTGAGCAAATTGTTGATTTTTCTTTTCCTTGTCCTTTAAGGTTGTTGGCCCTCGACCAAGTTTTGGGATAATCTTGGTCATGTTGACCTATTTTGGGACTTCGACAGCCAATCGAAGGAAGAGCGCAAGGCAAAGCGGAGATCACAGAATCTCAACCCACTTTTGGGTCCCTTTTTGGTTTTTGGGAATATGTAATGGGAAAGGGATGTCGTCCCATGGGTTTACCCACGCTTAGGCCCACTTTTGTAATGTATAAATAGATGCCTATGCTAGATAGAAGTAGTAGTGCATCTATGTGATGTAAGCTAAGTGCTAATATATTTTGTAAGTGCTTTGTGCATGACTGTAAGAGGCTTGCAGAGCTAAGTGCAATTCGTTGTAGGGAGTTGTGGAAGGCTTTGTGTTGTAGCACAAGGAAGAAGGATCTAGAGAGCTACACATATCTTATGTCCTATGCGAAGAAGGTTTTTGGTGGCTCTGTGCTGTAACCGATTGAAGACGCTAATAAAGAAGAAGAGTTGGTGGACGTAGCCCCAGGGTGGGGGTGAACCATGTAAATCTGTGTGTTATGATTTGTGCTTCGACTTGATGTGTTTATCCCTTATTTTGCTAAGTGCTTTGATATATTTAGATAGATCTATTTGCTTTGTGCTTCTTAGAGGTGTGTGAATGTTAGTTCTAATATGTATGAAGATGCTTAGTGATGATCTACCGGATCTGATCTGTTTTATTGTTGCTAAGTGCTAAAATACGTTAGATCTAAGTGAATGATGAGATGCTCTGTGCTATTTGCGACGTATAATAAGGGTTAAATATTGATGAATGATTGATGCTAAGTTCTTTGTAAGTGATATAATCACAGATTTATGTCCCAGCTAAGGTTGCAGACACCTGAGTCTTGCAACCACCCCTGCCTCTACCTCAGGTGAGACTTCATTTGCTTCGCAGGTGTTGCCGAAAGGGCCGGTAGTTAGGGTTTTGTTGGTGCACTGTTGTAGCATTGAACCCTAGGTCTGCCCCTGTGCCAACAAATGGTTCCATTGTCGGGACCTGAAACTGTGATTGTTGGGAACTAAAGAAGAAGAATCTTTGTGAAAAGATTTGATTTGAAACCGTGGAAGCTTTGTTCATAGATCTGTTGCCCTAGTGCACAACATCCTACTTAACCTGTGAAGCTTTGTGCCAAGAAAGAAAGGTCAAATCTGCAAGAAAAAAGGTTCATACTCAAGAAAAGAAGCAAGATCTGAACGCTTTGTGCTATAAGAAAGGTAAAAGTGAAATTTTTTGATTAAAAGAGGTAAGATCTGTAAGCTCTATGCTCTGATAAAGGTAAGAATAGTTAAAAGTTCTAGATCTGAAATCTTTGTACTCTGTAAAAGTAAGATAAGTGGATTTTTTTGTTTCTAAAGCATGGATCTAGGTATGTTTGATAGATTCTGTCCTAGCTTAAAAACTAGGTCATTAATAGATGAAAGAAGGTTTGATATGAATAGATCTGATAAGAATAGCGATAGATATGTTATACTTATGCATAGAAATAGTTTTTTGACTAACAATTGGATGCAGGATCCTAGAAAGAATTTGTTGCAGGTTAGCTACCATGATCCTAGTGCACAGTACATAAGAGGTTGGGGATCATTGAAAAGAAAGAGAGGATTAACCCTTTGTTATAGTTGCAGAAGACTGGGACATCTTGCTAAAGAATGCCATGGTGGAATACCTAGTTGTCTCTGTTGTAAGGCTATGGACCATGAAGTATTGGATTTCCCTAGAATGATCGTTAAACTTGAAGGAATGAACCTGAGTCAAGAGAACCCTAAGGCAGATCCAGAAATAGTAGAACCCAAGAAAGAATCAACGAAAGTATTGCTATAGATGAAAGAAACCTTGAATGACCACCAACATGTTAGGTTATCAGAGATCTTTAAAGAAAAAGAATGCATCGAAGTAAGAATAGGGGACTTCGACATTGATTGTGTTCTTGATAAGGAAACATAGATGAATATCATGACAGAGAGAACTTGGGAAGCTATAGGGAGGCCTGCTATGATTCCTTCATTAGGAGGAATAAGACTATTCAGAGGAAAATTGGTAAACCTATGTGGAAATCTCACTCAGATATCTATGAATGCCAATGGTACTTCGACTGAAGAAGATTTTGAGATTATTAAATTTATTTAGGACAGTGCCCCATTTACCATGTTATTGGGAAAACCCTGGATTGATAGAGATCAAGCTAGAAACAAGAGTTACAAGAATTGATGACCAGAAGGATCGCACAGTTGATTGAAGAACATGAGAATAGATCGAAGCTATTTTGCACTAGAGACCCTGATGTCGAAGCTACAAGAACATTGGAAGACCCCCAGAAGACTGAAGTACCTATCCCAGAAAAAGAAGAAATATTACCCCTGAGTCCTAGGAGAGAACCTCAATAGTGCGCAGTGACTATGCTAAAAGAAGATAAGAATCAGAACGAAAAAAGACAGACCGAGTTGAAGATTACTAGAAAGAAGGCTATAAAGATAAGTAAGAAGAGGGATAATATTGAAAAGTTATAGAAGGCCTCAGGGGGGGCATTGCAGAAAGAAAACTTGCAGAATGGGAGCTTTATCAGGATATCAGAACAACGACCTATGGCACTTCGTCGTGGCAAAGCAACATAGCCGTTGGGCCCGATATATCCATTCGACTTCCACCCCGAACTGATAGAAAATAAATAAAGGATATTCATCAAACCATTGGACCGCACCATAATGGACAGACCAGCATTAATAAAATCTTCATACCCGTTGCAAGCAGATCATTGCCGAATTTCTTATTTAGTCCATCGCTCCATGCACTAAGAACACTTTTGTTAATTGAGAATTTGATCCCACAGATTAAGCTTATATTTCACAATGCTCATCGTCGTGTTGCAATCTCTTTTATTGTAGTATCTGACTTAATCTCGAACTCGATTTAGTTAACCCCGAGTTCACATGTCAGATGAGCTCAGCGCTGCAGAGAAATTTGTTGAGGAAGTTCTGATTGATTTAATGAATAAGAGAGTCATGTTGGAGCACGGGTTATCTACAGGTGTACAAGCTTCATCCACAAGAAACGTGAAAGCATCTCCCTCCACTGCTCGAGCTGGACCGTCCTGACCAGTCGATGAGAAGCGAACTAAGAATAAGGATGATCTTGCGAATGCTAAACTGATCCCGAGCATTCCACTTGCCTACATTCCACCCCTAAGAGGCACAATTAATCGGGATAGTGTGCCCAGAGACTTTGAGTACCCTTTAGTCACGACATACCTACCCAAAGGGATACGTGTAGTTCGCGCAGACCAAGACAATATTTCAACGTTGAAGTTTAGTGACTTCAACCTCAATGATAGGAAGGTCTAGAACATGGTCGCTCCATACAAGTACCTAACGAAGACAAAGGGAAAGAATTCAAAGATCGTCCCTCAGTCATGGACCCATAACCTCGCACAATCCACATTGTTGAATGTTATGAAGATCCCACACTTTGGCATACACCTGGAGGTGAATTCATGCGTCAAGTTGTTGCTATATTGTTACCACAGAGGTTACTTATGGTTAAACCGTCACATAACAATGGATCCGATGTTAATCAATTGAATCACGGGCTTAAGCATGCAAGGCCCTGACCCGCGAGATTTTTATCCTGGAAAAACCACATACAGAGCATTAGCGCAGATGATTAAATAAACGTATGGAAATGTTTAGAAAGGAGCGTGAGGCTATAAGGTAGCCTCTATCCATAATGACGCAGTGCGCCTAGCCTGTCAACCAATTGCTGAGAAATTAGTTCACAAGAACCGGCCCACCCAAGTGACCAGATTTGTAGTCGACCTCGCAGGGAAGTGCATGGAGGGTGTATAGATGAATTGGGCACAGTATCTTGTAAACCAGCTAGAGCTTGATTGCAGGGAAGCGCAGGACCAAGGGTATGAGTTCCATTTCAGCTGGCTTCTCATACTAATCACATTCATTGCATGGGAAATTCCAGAAGTTGAGACCTTCCCGGACATCGAACCCTTTGAAACTTTGGCTACGAAGTTCAGTACCCTGTGGTACTCGAATGACATGAACAAGCAATGGTAGTCGAATGCTATGTTTCACACTTATTACAACCAGTTGAAGCTATCCATCCAAGCCGAACTGTGCATGACCCCAAATACTCTCCACAGGTTTCGATCTTTGATGAAATTCAGTGCAGAACGCCATTTTATTTACATCACACCGCGCATCGATGCTCATAAGAAATAGCTATAGTCATACTATAAGTTGACAGAAGCAGACCTTGAAGATATCACCAAGGAATGGTCAAAGGACCTCCTCATTCCAGCAAACCCCGCAGAAATCTCCGACATTGAGAGCCCAAAAATTGTGCCAGATACACCAGGCCCGAGCAAGACCAAGAAGGATGAAGAGGTTCACGATGTAGACAACGCCTCTGTAAGGACTGATTCCATTTCACTAGATGAAGGGGGTGATGGCAAAGAGGTAGAAGGCGCAGACAAGCAATAGAAGAAAGGCAAGGGAACATTGCATAGAGACGAGGAGGACCCCTCGAAGAAAAGAAAGGTTTCTCCCCAGAAGACGTCATCATGGAAGAAAGTAAAAGAAACCCGGACGAAGTTCCAAACTGTCCTCACTCCCGATGACTTCAATTTTATCATTGCAGCCCTGAACGATGCTACGCTGGAGATAGTAAAGACACAGGAGGCGAAGAAGGAGAAGATGCATAATCATATTGAGATTGAACTCTGAGGGGTGCAACAGGCACTACAGTCTAGCTACGCAGTCTCCACTACACCTATGACAGTAGGGACACCAAAACCAAGGGATGAGCCATCTCAACTCCACCAGATTGCTGATACAGTCAAATCTCTCCTTCGATGGGCTCAAGAAGAAACAACGCAATCCACTCAGGCTTTAACACAAATACAGGGAGTTCTTATGGAGTAGCGCAACACATTAGAATGAAAAAATATTTCTCTCCAAGAAAAATGGGATGCAAAGAAAGCAGAGCTACAAAAAAAGCAAGGAACAGTTGCTCGCAGAGAAACTCAAGATAAAGGAACTGGTCAACAGAGCACTTCACTCTGTGACCATCGTCGAAGTATAGACAGAAGAACGGATTCCACAGCAGGTGGCACAACTGGAAGGAGTAATCCAGAAGCTCCAGCAATGAATCACAGACCTCGAGCTCTGTGCAGTGCCCGAAACTCCATAGGAGATAAGGGACCAAAGAGAAACAACTGCTCCCAGCACAGTTGACAGATTAAAATCTCTTGCCTTGGAGTGCAAGCAACTAAGTAACCAGAGCGCCCAGACATATGAAAACCTTACAGAGAATCCATAATTACAGACGCTAGAATCACAACTCCAGGAAGCAAGACAACATGCAGATACACTACAGTCGTAGCTGAAGGCCCTGTCTGCAGTAGATAGAATGAAAAGATCCCATGAACAACGAACAACTCAGCAACAAATCCATATGATCCAGAGCAAAGTGATGGAAGTCACTCAACGAATCCAACCTGTACAAGACAAGGCATGCTTGTTGTTTTCCGAGATCGAAATCCAAGGGGCAAAGATAGAACAAGTCGTCATCATCACAGAACAACACCTGGAAGGACCAGTAAACGATGCAGTGATCCTGGAATTCACCGAGCAAGAGGCCACAACAAAGCAGCGGGTCGAAGTAACTCGAGCCAAGCTTGAGGCGTTTGAGACTGAATTGCGCAGACCAGAGTGACTCAGGACGGGTCACATGTGAGTGTTGGGGGCCTGTTGGCCCTCGACTAAGTTTTGGGATAATCTTGGTCATGTTGACCTATTTTGGGACTTCGACAACCAATTGAAGGAAGAGCGCAAGGCGAAGCGGAGATCACAGAATCTCGGCCCACTTTCGGGTCCCTTTTGGGTTTTGGGGAATATGTAATGGGAAAGAGATGTCGGCTCGTGGGTTTACCCACGCTTAGTCCCACTTTTGTAATGTATAAATAGATGCCTAGGCTAGATATAAGTAGTAGTGCATCTATGTGATGTAAGCTAAGTGATAATAGATTTTGTAAGTGCTTTTTGCATGACTATAAGAGGCTTGCAGAGCTAAGTGCAAGTCATTGCAGGGAGTTGTGGAAGGCTTTGTGTTGTAGCACAATGAAGAAGGATCTAGCGAGCTACGCAGATCTTCTGTCCTATGCGAAGAAGGTTTTTTGTGGCTCTGTGCTGTAACCGATTAAAGACACTAATAAAGAAGAAGAGTTGGTGGACGTAGCCCAAGGGTGGGGGTGAACCACGTAAATCTGTGTGTTATGCTTTGTGCTTCGACTTGATGTGTTTATCCCTTCTTTTGCTAAGTTCTTTGATATATTTAGATAGATCTACTTGCTTTGTGCTTCTTATAGCTGTGTGAATGTTAGATTTGATATGTATGAAGATTATTAGTGTTGATCTACCGGATCTGATCTGTTTTACTGTTGCTAAGTGTTGAAATACCTTAGATCTAAGTGAATGATGCGATGCTTTGTGCTATCTGTGACGTATAATAAGGGTTGAATATTGATGAATGATCGATGCTAAGTTCTCTGTAAGCAATATAATCACAGATCTGTGTCCCAGCTAAGGTTGCAGACACCTGAGTCTTGCAACCACCCCTGCCTCTACCTCGGGTGAAACTTCATCTGCGTCACAGGTGTTGCCGAAAGGGTTGGTAGTTAGGGTTTTGTTGGTGCATTGTTGTAGCGTTGAACCCTGGGTATGCCCCTGTGCCAACAAAGGCTAATTGGTATGCCTCTTCCATGTTGCGAACCCTATGCATCTTCAATTCATCTTGAATATAAAATTTTAAATAATTCATATACCTTGAAGCTAGTTTCTCATTAGTTTCTTGGTGATCCACGCGAATGGACAACTGATAAAACTTGTTTCTGATTTCCTCCACGGTGGACAAGTTTTGCTTCAAGTTCTGAAATCTACAAAAAAAGGTCTAGGCATATTCCAGAGGACAATAAAAATTCTCGCATTTTTTTTCCATCTTGCTCCAGGTCCTAATTTTGTCTTTTCCTTTTATTGCTCTATCTTTCTACACATGGTCCCACCAGATCATGGCATGAACCTTCAACTTGGTGCATGCAAATTTCACCTTCTTTTCCTCTGACATAGGCTGTCATTCAAAAAACAATTCCATGGCATTCATCCAATATATTAACTCCTATGGTTTAGGATTCCATGCATATTTTGAAACTTCCATCTTGATCCTATCATTTCTCCCTTTTAGATCCTTGAGTATCCTTTCTTCAAAAGTCATGCACTCTAATTGTTCTTCTTCATGTTCTATATGTTGATCTACATCTCCTCGGACTGTCCCCTCATCAGACACTTCTCTTGTATTATTCTCTAAATAGCCAGCATGTTTGTAAGATCTTCTACTTTTCTTTGGAGGTTTTTCATATCTTTGTGCATCTAAGAAAGATACCTTGCTCTTCCTCTTCCTCTCCCAACCATCTTCCTGCTCTGATACCAGATGATGTAACCAATAAACTTGGATTCATTCACAAGATCTAAAAACCATGCAAACACACAAGAATGGAAAATAACTCTCTTTTATTCCTTCTCCATCCTCACTATTACAATGGAAGTTCAACCTCTTATAATTACTATCTGAGATTTTCGAAAACAACTAATTTTAGAAAAACAATTAATTTTAGGAAATTCTCGCATGACTCTAAAACTGATCAATAACTAAGAGCTAACTAGAGAGACACTATTTTTCAACTCGCTTTTCTGATTAAGTTAATAAACAAAGAGATAATTGATAATTAAAAATTTAAAAATTCCCGTAAAAACACTAAAACCCTAATTTGAGGCCTTATATGAAGGAATTTGGCCCTGAAAAAGTGTCGAAACGATGTCTGATCTGAACGATCATATATGCACAATAATGAACTCTTCGAGATGCAACTCCCTGTAAAATTTCGGTCCAAATGAATAACCGAGTCAAAATTTATGACCCATGAAAAATCCTTACATCATAAAGCCACATTAAAGAATCGTTCTCGATTCTAAAAATAGAGGACTTGTTGCGTAAGCTAAGAGTACAACATTTTTATCAAAATCAATCTATGCTCAAAGTATCAAAAACATTAAATGAGAAAAAAAGCTTGGTACTCACACCAAAGGGAGGGAATTATTAGTATGGTACATCGTAGCCATTCTCTACCAATGAATTTACCACTTTTCAATTATTAATAAACAAAATATTAAGGTGAGTACTATAAATGTGTTATATTCTTTGATATTATTCCAATTATTTGAGAAACACTTGCACAATCCATATAGCATTGAATCTATGATCTATGCAAAGCTTTGTAAATGTTCATTTAGATAAGCAAAGTTGGAATACTTAGCTACACATTATTCCTCAGAGGGCAACTTCTTATATATATTAAAAAAAAAAAAAGTGACATTTTGCTTTCAACCCTTGTGAAGCTACATCTCTCCAATAACCAACAATTTGCATTTGCATGTAATTATTTTGACTTAAGTCACAATGTGCAAACCGCTCATTTTCTGAAGAAATAAATTTTATATTTTGATGGTTCCCAATCAATCATAGTGCTTGCTAGAATGTGTGACTCACATGGAAAATCTGCAAAGTCTTCCGATTCCATCAGCCAGCTCGTGAAGCTTATTATCTTAAATGTTTCCCAAGCTTACTATTTAGTTTCTTGGATTGCTCTATAATTTTCATGAAGGAATTCTTCTTTGTTTTTACAATTTTTTAATAAATTTCAAAAACGATATTAATACACGATATTGTCAAATTTAAACCTAATCCTTCATAGATAATCTTTAATACATAAGATCGTCAAATTTTGTATTTTTTACTCATGCCATTATAGTCCTATGCTTTTACTCAACAAACTTAATAGAAAATCCAATAGCATCGTGTAAAACATTTAACTTAAAAACTAATGTAGGGACTAGCTGCTGCACATCTAACCCTCGTTTTTATTTTTTCCTCATGGGAGGGCGACATTGAAATAAAAACCCATGTTCATTTTTCTCTCATATATTTTTAATCTATTACAATAATGAATATTGTAATTATTTTGATGACCAGGTCCCAAGCTCAATCCCCCTTGACTTTGTTAAATAACAATAACTTTAGAATAAGACATATATTGTTTTGTTATGTTTTGTTTTGGTTTTCTCAAAATAGGTGAAATTGAGAAAAGTTCTCATCTTGATTATGATCATCGTGTTAAAAACTAGCATAAATGCCAATAACCATGTTAATTGAAGTTGTATAAGATACTAGTCGAGTGTTCCCAAATCCATCCACATACAACATTTTCCAAAAAAATTGAGTAGTTCTTGATAATGATATTTCATTAGAACATATACAGACAAGCTTTCACTCTTGTCAAATGACTAATGATTCACTTGCGCTTCCTAACAACCTAAGCTTAACAAGTTAAGTTGTAATAAAAAAACCAAAAATAATTTTAGTTCATGTTCCATAACTAAAAAAAATTAATCAAGCTAAAATAAAAAGTTAAAATAATGAACAAATTAATGCCCAGAATTAATGGCCCAAATTTTAATATTAATTTTAATATTAATGAAATGGTACACCCTTTAATCATCCCTATCAAATACTCATGGTTTAATCATCCTTATCAAACATCCCTCACACACTACAAGAAGAAATACAGTCTCCATCATAATAGAGGAAACATAATCTCCATCATGTAATTTGCTTTCATATTATTTCATAAACTCATCCCTATCAAATACTCATGGTTTAATCATCCCTATCAAACATCCCTCACACGCTACAAGAGGAAATACAGTCTCCATCATAGTAGAGGAAACACAATCTCCATCATGTAATTCGCTTTCATATTATTTCATAAAACTCCTCAAATGCACGTTTTTAAATTAAAGAAAAAGGAAGTAGAACTTTACACCATGTAATTCGCTTTCATATTATTTCATAAAACTCCTCAAATGCACGTTTTTAAATTAAAGAAAAAGGAAGTAGAACTTTACACACTACAAGAGGAAATGCAATCTATATCATAGAATTTGCTTTCATATTATTTTCATGAAACTCCTCATGCACTATTGTGTATTCATGAGCAATCTTCTCTTGATTTTGAGTAGTAAAGACATTATATCTAAATTTCTTTAACATGTCGTGAACCTGCTAATAATGGGATAATAATGGGCATGATATGGGCATTCCTATTAGCATTCCTATTGACCCTATGAGTGAGAGTAAACTTGGAAGGACAGTATATCATTTAATATAACTTTAGCAATTGATTTGGTTGAGATCTGGAGGCAGGGACCCATGAGAAATGACTTGATTATTAGTTCAGAGCTGATAGTTTTTAGATAAGGTGGCATTTTTCTAGGTATGGCACATGAGATCAGTGCCTTGATGGGTGCTTTAGATGAGGAGGAATGGGACCGGGAAGGTCTCTTCCACACGATGGACGAACTGTGTAAAATTAAGACTGGCGAGAGGCAGTTATTAGACCCATCATTACCCTCGGTTTTTTTTCTCTCGGAATTAACTACTCTTCACGGTCCAAAGGTTTCACCTACATGACTAGCTGGTAAAAACATTGGGGAGGCTTTGATTCAGGATGTAGCTGGCCCGGAAGTTAAACAAAACTAGTCGCTAGAAGGTGTGGATTCTGATACTGGTCTTTCGAACCTTGATTCTAGTAACAATCGAGTGAATTTTTGGTCTTCGACAGAACCTCTCTTGGTGAGATCTCTGCGCAAGACTGATTTTCATAAGACTTCCTGACATAGATCTTCAACAAGATCTTGGAAGCCCAAGAAGGCGCATCGCCGCCTAGTCATAGGGATGGACATTGGTCTAGAAGAGACATGTCATCTCTCACTGTGTGCTTTAGTAGGAAGATTTACTTACAAGACTAAGTGTAGCCTTCCTTTTACAGAGTGGATGAAGGAGGTATGGAATCCGCTTATAGGATATGTGCCGACTTACCTGACTCTTTCTTGCGGTTGGTTTGGCTTGCTATTTAAGATTCTAGAGGATGCAGAGACTATCCTAACTTGTTTTTGGGATTATAAAGGGGGGGGTTTAATGCTAAAACTTTGGCGAACTGGGTTCGACCCAACAACTGAGTACTTTAACTTTAGGCATGTTTGGGTTCTTTTACCAGCTTTACCATTAAACTTGTGGAACAAAATAACTCTGACGACTGTAGGCAACCTCCTGGGCCATTTCTTGAAGATTGATGAGGTTGGTTTACACTCAACAGATAAGCGCATCGCACGAGTTTTAGTTGAAGTGGATTTTCATGCCGGTTTGATGGACACCATTGAATTAGATTGGCGTGGGCATGTTATGGTGCAACGCTTAGATTATCTTTGTCTGCCATTTCGTTACAGTTCTTGTAGAAGAACGGGTCACTTAAGAAAATATTTCCAAGTAGGATGTGGGATTTTTGATGTGGAGGAACACCTGGACCTTGGTTCAATGGACATGCCTTACATTGAGGAGGAACAAGAGGAGCCAGGAGCAATGGGAGGATTTGAGGACATGCGCACTGAAGATTCAGACTCCCTATTAGGTAAGTTGAAATCCTACTGTCCGCTTTTATTTTCTAAGCTTTCACTATGGGAACAAGACTATTTGGTGAAATCAGCTAAGCCCCACATGTAATGACCCTAATTGGATAAATGTTTAAGAAATTATAAAGTAAAACTAATTAGGGGATTAATTGTGTTAACAAGGTATTAATTAAACAAAGATGATTTAATGATATTAATTAAGTGAGTTATTAATTAATTAAAGGATATAATTGNTGATATAAAATGGTTGCGTATACAACAAGGGATAACCTATGAATCCCGAGAAGATAAAAACATTAAAGGAAGGATCAGAAAGGGGATACAGGGCATTAACGGGAAAGGATAAGAGTAATAAATGGGTTAGGTAGGGAGTAAATAGGGGGGGGAGAGTTGGTGAAGGAGGGATACGGAAGGGAAGGAGTTGGACGGGAGGGGAGGCTACAGAGGTGGGGGAATGAAGTTTGGGGAGCTCTGGATTTGCAGAGAGAAGTGAAGTTATGGAGTAGAATTGATACAGTGCACTAGAGTTGTTGGGGGTTTTGGGCACGGAGGGCCAGGATATTCGTTGATATCCTGGAGCTAGGGAGCTACCTAGTTGGCAGGGAGGAACGGTTTTGGGCAGTGTTTTGCAGAAGTAGTCAAGGAGGCCAGCGGCGGACAAACAAATTATTAGCATCAGGTTTAGGTATTTCAATTTTTGCAATTGTTTTTAATCAGTTATAAAAATTTTATTATGTGCTGATTAATTTAAAAATGCTTAGGTGTGCAATTAAATGAATTATTGAATTTTGTTTCGTAAATTCTACTCGGCCCCTACATTTGGTATCAGAGCCATTAGTTCGAAATCTGGGCCTTAAGGGCCAAGTTCCCATCTCTCACTCCAGCTACGCTTAACCTGCAAACAAAACGCAGAAATTACAATTACTTACAATTACTTGACCCCAATTAGATTTTCTTTAAATAATATTCAATATGTATCAGTTCAAATTATTGAATTCAAAATATGTGAGAATCTTGTTGCTCATATGAGCTGAACAGTGTTCTCGAATGAAAGCACTTAAGAAAGCAAGCAAACCTAATATAATCGACTGAAGTTCAAGATAACTTCTATCCTACAATATCTATACATATGCAAACTAAAATATCCTGAACATATTGGTGGACTTTGCATAAGCCTAAAAAAAAAAAAAAAAAAAAAAAAGGTCTTTTCAACCGAAAATCTGTCTCCCTTAGTTCTGTTTTGAAACCTTTCCCATGAATCCAGGAGTTAGCGAG
Source organism: Picea mariana (assembly GCA_032191745.1). NCBI lineage: Eukaryota > Viridiplantae > Streptophyta > Pinopsida > Pinales > Pinaceae > Picea > Picea mariana. The sequence goes on along the minus strand of JASDQU010437052.1, from coordinate 3,775 downwards.
TGGGTGTATGCCTTTGTCAGGACCAGTCATACTTTTACGCTTTTCCCTCTTCTTCGTACATGTAACTGAATCGTCCTTGCACATCTATTTTTGCAATGTATATCAATCTGTTTTTGCAATATATATATCATTAGTCTCGATATAAGGGGGTTTGGAACCTGTGTGAGCATTTCCAGCGCTCTATTTTAAGTACTTAGATACAACCTGCTTGGCAGGCACCCTTTCATTCTGCATTTACTGTCTTGTGTACAAACTTTTCAAAATAAATTGACAATGAGTTCTATACATTAAATTAAAGTAAAACACCTACGGTTCAAATTACACACCGAGACCACCAAAATAAGTGTAAAGGCCACACATACTCTATACTTTAACTCAAATATTGCAGATACAGCTTTCAATCTTCCTATTATTCACAGAAACGGCAATATGCCTAAATAATCGCTGAGAAAACTTATCTTAATAATAATTGATGTTTGACAGTATCATTATAACTTAGAGGAATAAGTGCAAAACAAAGCAATCCAGATAAGATGATAACCGGACAAAATCCTACGGCAATTTATAAAAAAAAAAACACCAAACAAACATTGAGGAGCAAACAAACCGCTAAATTTAGAGGAACGGGCAATATATTGACGAAAAGATTGGGAGACCTTGCAATTAATCTCAAAATTGAAGACCGACCTCCACAATTGCAACATGGCTAGATGAAGAAAAATGGTAGTAGTCCTTCGCCAGGATGCGCTTTAAAGCTTTCCTTGTGAGAGATTTTCAAGATTTTCGTTGCTTTCAGAATGACCAACAAACCCTAAACCTAGAATTATAATAAAACAAGTGCATCGGATTTTTCCAATTAAGCAAAAGATAGACGAGATGGACTCTCTAAACATAGATTGGGGATGACCTTGTGATACTGTGAAGACATCAATGATGACCAACATACTAGGCATACTAGGCATTCGAGCTTTCTCGAAAGTGATGACCGGCAGCCATATTACTTTTACAGGCTGGCCGCGCAGAATTACAATCTCAAAATCCTCTCCTCTCGGGCTTCCACTCCTCCTCTTGCCTCGAAGGACTGATGCACATACCACT
>JASDQU010437051.1:146371-162442 GCA_032191745.1 Picea mariana | reverse complement strand
CCCCATGGGGTAGTAAAAGTGGTTTTATACTGATCTGCGAGATGGATTTGGATTTGATTGTAGCTAGAGAACCCATCCATGAAGGAAAAATCCTCGTGTCTGGCACATTCATCGATAATTTGGTCAATGGAAGGGGTTGGAAAGGTGTCCTTGGTACAAGCATGGTTGAGATGGAGAAACTCGGTGTAGATGCAAATAGTGCCCTGTTTTTTGTTAATGGAGATGGGGTTGGAAACCCATGAGGTATACGCAATGGGTTAAATGAACCTAGTACCATGTAACTTGAAAATTTCATCTTAGAAAGACGCCGCTTTGGATGGGTGAAGGGGGTGCTTATTTTGATGAACTGGGGTAACATCTAGCCATGTGTCGATGCGATGTGCGACTATAGAAGGATCGAGGCCGGGCATCTCCGTATATGACCAAGAAAAAATATCTCAGTATTCCTGAAAGAGAGATTTGTAAGCTATGACTTCCTCATGGGAGAATGAAATGCCAATGGTGTTCTACAATTCTCAGTTTGATGGAAATGTCAATTTTGACGATGGGGGAGATATTGGCCATGTTTCCTTATTCAAAATCATCTGGGGCAGGGATAGGGTTTTTGAGCTAGTCTATATTCCCTGAAGGAATACAATCCTTGGTTTTGATTTCACATATGGAGGCTTGGCTAGGAGGATGAAAGGCTTCATGTGAGAGAAAAAGTTCTCAGTGATGGAGTGCATTCCATGGGAAATTAGGGGTAGTGACTTCCTCCAGCATATCTTCATTGCAATGGAAAGTGTGAGAATATAGAGGATCTAGAAAGGTGACAGGGGCGATTTTCAAAGTGTGATTGTCCTTAATTGGTGAACATAGAGAGGATATATCACATATAGGGCATGATATCTTACTTGACATGAACCAAATGTCTAGACATTATGGGTGATAAACTGTGATAGGGGACAAGATTTCTTGTGGGAAATGAACCGGAGGATTGGGAGGATTTGGGGGAATATCCTCAGAAAGTCGATCTATGAACCATGGAGGGTGAGAAGTGACTCAGGTTTAGGGGAGGTAACATTGACAGTATCTCGAGAGTGCAATACTAGTGGTGAGGTGATCAGATGTGGTTGTACAGGGGTTAAATGATGATCCCAGTATCTAGTAATCAAAGGACATTGGTATGTAAAGTAAGCAAGTGAGTCAAAAAGAGTGCAAGGACATCTCATTCATATAGGGACTGAGAAAGAGACATAACAAATGTTGGTGACATGAGTACCAGAAATTGGTGTCAGAGAGGGATCTTCCTGAAAGGTTTGGCATACTACAACTAGTGTATGGAGAAACTGAGGTAGAGCTAGGAAATGATGAGTGTAGTGGCCATATTCTGAGCAAATGGCATAAGCAAATTTGGTTTGCAACCCTTTACTTCCTACAGTGAAGGATGCAGCAGTAATACTAGATGTGCTTGGAGAAGCAGCGAGCGATGTGGTTGCTCAAGGGATTTGGATCAAATTTTGTAACTTGGGAAGAGTAGGAAATATATTAGTGGGGTGTCCCTCTCTTTCGCATAGTGCGCAAGAAGGCTGAATTTAGGGAGGAAGTGGATTTGTGGGCTCTTTCTTCTTTCTTTTTCCCCCAGCAATGGTAGTGGTGCTATCATTTGGGGGTGAGGGTGGTGTGACCAGAGCCTATATTGGAATCTGCATCAGGATTCCCTTTGGCTAAGGAGGGAGAAATGGTTGAGGAACCATCATGGGTGGCTGTAGATACCATACATGGATGGAAGGCACCATGTTGGGAAGGGCACTATCATGACTACCTGAAATACTTGAAATCTAGGTGGGTAGTAGAAGAAGGGAATTTGAGTAATGGCTTGAGGGCTTGTCTCCCAAACTGGGATTTTCCCCCCGGAGGGGGGGAATCGTGGATAAGTGGTGCACTAGGGTTCTCAAGAATTTCTTGAGGTAATATTTCTTCAACTAGTGGAACGTCGAGGTGTGGAGATGCCTTAGTGGGAGGAATGGTGTCTCTATTGTTGGTTCCATTAGAATATACAACACACACTTTTGGTTAAGGGTGTATGAGAGGTGGCGCTCTATGGTATTCCCCCAACAAGGATGGGTATTTGAAAATTCTGGGACACATGTCATTGAGTGAATAACCATCTGAGCTAGTGTGGACAAGAGGAAGGACATTATCAATGTTGGTAGAGTGGTTGGGCTCATAATGTGTAATTTGGTCAGTGGTGACGATTTTTCCATTGTGGGGGAACATCATTGTTTGAAACACAGAAGAAGATACTGCATTCATAGCGCACATGTAGCTACGTCCAAACAAGATATTGTAATCAAGAAGGGCATCGATAACTTTGATGTCTATGAGGATGGTTTCTCCCCCGAGTTTGACAGGGACATTTTGGAAGATCCCTTCAGGGGAGGATGGTCGACCATCATAGGCTCTCAAGGTGATGGTGGATGGTACTAGCTAAGGGGAGCCAAGTTTCTACCATATAGTTTTGGAAATTATGCATCTGGATTCATCATCATCGATGATACACCAATGAATTGTGATGTTTAGAATTTTTACTAGTATCTGGAAAGCTACTAGAGTAGGGAGGCATGGTTATCTGCTATCTAGATCAAATGTGATGAGTCTAGTATGAGTTGGGTTGACTTCCCCCAAGGTGGAAAGCAAGGATTTCCACTGAGTTGGACAAGTTTGGAGGACCTTCAATATAGACATGGATGCAAGAGATTATGCCAAGTCATCGATGAGACTATACTTGTGTGCTTCCCTAGACTGAGGTTTATTTACATTATGTTGTAATGGAATGTGAGGTATATGAATGGTAGGTTCAATATTAGGGTGTGGAATCATCAAGGGTTGTGCGACTATAGTTGGAGTTGTTTCTGAGGTGGTTGGAGTATATTCAAGGGGAGCATCATATTGACGACCACGCCTTTGAAAAATAATATCTTCTTCACTAGTGAGGAGTATGTTGTGATCAGTCATATTTCTAGGGTGGATGGGCCATGGGTTTTGATACTGCTCCATTTGTGGTGGAGTAGGGTGTACTTCCTATTGGATATTCATCACACCTTGGTGTGTAATAGGGTTTCTCAATACTTCCAAGGGTAGTTATTTCAAGTAATGCTGTGGGGCCTACTGAGGGGCATTCAGTGTTGGAGAACGTTGTGCGTTCATGGATTATTTCATCTGTTTGAAGTTAGAAATTTGGGGGCACTGGTGAGTATAATGTCCATACTCACTGCAAAGAGAGCAAGGGAAGTTTGTCCTGAGGTTTTCATTGTTTTTCTTCCCTTCACATTTTTTTTTATTGTCCCATTGGGGGTTCTGGTTACCTCGATTCTAGTTTCCCCCAGCAGGTTGGTTTTGTTGTGGGTTGTTTCCTCCTCGTCCCAAGTTATTATTGTTTTGGTTTTTTCCTTTCTTCTTGGAATTATTCCACTGATGGGTTTGATTTTTCGTATTCAACTGTTCAAAAGTATGAAGTTGTTGAATGGGAGAGGGTTGAACAAAGTTAGCGTCGACATGCAGTTGTCCATGTGGAGGAGCCATGGGCTGTGGTGGACCAAGAAATGGAAATTACAAATTTTTTTGTTGCAACGATTCATAGGGAGGATAAGAAGGTGAAGCACTTTAGCTAGTTCCCAGGTTATATGTGGAGGTAGAAGGGGAACCTGAACTTGGTTGAGAGTTTGAACGCATCATGGGTGCCAGTGAGGGTCCACTCATGGGTGGTTGGAGAACAAAAAGATATGGTTATTGGTAAGGGGGATAAGGGTAATAATATGGTCCTCCATATGGTTGGGGATATTGAAGTGCCCCACACATAGGTGGTGGTTTGTTGTAAGGGTTGTGGTGAGTTGTGGTACCAATCAACCCATCCATAGTGTGAGACATTTCAGGTTTGTCCTGGCCAAATGGTACGGGTCTAGGTGCATCAGGTAACACTATGTATAAGTAACCTGACTGAGCATAGATAAGGTCGAACTGTTGGGCCTTGTTGATGGATTCCTCTTCATACTGAGGAAAAAACGATGTGCCATCTTTGGCAAGTATAGAGGCGAGTGATTTTGGAAACCAATCAAGGTGTTGTTCTTTGGTGGTTTCTTCTTTTCATAAACTATGTCGTCGAAGCCATTCGTGGATGTGGTCAACAATATGCATAGATGAGGTTTTTTTTCACTCAGTGATCAGTTCTAAACCAGTGTCATGACCAACCCATAGTTGAAAAAAAGGCCATAAAGGATTTGGCCAAGGATTCAAAAGTCACATGGGACCTCGATTTTTCTTCCACATACCATTTGGCTGATGGACCAATGAGTGTTCTTTGAAATAAACTTAAGAGGATGGATTCATCCATGATGTTCTTTGAAGAGAACCATAAGTGGAAGGTCATAACATGGTTGGAGAGATCTTCCCCCGATTTTCCTTTAAATTTTGGAATATCTAAAGGTAGTTTGGTAGGCATATTGGTCCATGTGGGATCATGTAAAATGGATCATTCGTCAGTTTCGTCAAATCAGGAATGTTGAGAGACACCAAGTATGTCATAGGGGGATTTGGTGGAGTATTTTTTCCATCCATTGTGTGAGTATTCATTGGACCCGACCCTTGAGAGAGATTTGGTGGGGTTGTACTTCTCCCTTGAGAAGGATTTTGGCCCCTCCTCCTTGTGAAGGGGAGCTAGTGGATGGATGTCCTTGGGAATTGGACCCAAGAAAAGTGGAACCAAGTAAATCTAGTCCCAAAATAGTATCACTCACGGGGGTGTGAGATGGTTGAGTCAGTGAGTTGGTAAGACTAGGGACTCCTCCTAGAATAGGAGGAAGGTTTTGCAAGTGTATGGAACGAAGGGGATTCTGTGGTCCCCTATGATGTCCGACTTGCAAAGTGAATGTGTGGAAATGGTGATGAGAGAAATAAATGAACATGATATTTGTATAATTTTGGACCTTCACAAGATAATATAACTCACAATTACATGTAATCAAATGAGCATCATACATAAATCGACTGTAAATAAGAAAACATGTGGGTAGGTAGATTTTTTCCATGTGGGGGAAAAAATAAATCAAATGCGCATGTCCTAAGAGATGTATTGTCCTTCCTCTCAAATAGCACTGGACCTTCCAAGAGCACTCAACAGTGGGAACTGAAGCCACCGAAAGAGGAACCAGTGAATGCTGAAATAATTAGTTATAATGAGGGGTATAGGGTGCATATACTTAAATATATGGCGATATTTACCAATATCCACACAAAATCTGATCAAGGTGAAATTACAACCCAGAATTTCCACCTGGGTAGATGTCCTAAATTTGGTCACTGGGTACCTCGGGCAGAGTGTGACATTTAGATTTTCGGCCTCAAAAATGGATCATGAGATGGATCCCTTCCAAGAGTTGGGTGAATCAAGGGGGGATGAACAGAACAACTGTACCTCGACCTTCAACCCTTCATGGGTATTGTCCTGCCTTATGGTGTAGGAACACTTGACTTGGAGGATTTAAAAGTTCCCTATTTGTCAACTTCTAATGTTTGAAAATGTGAGAACTAGATAATAGTGGGTTATTTGGATTCCTAACCCTGAGATCCTACTTAGACTAAAAATTTCTTTTGGCACGTCCTGTGGAGGACAACTTAGTGAGTTTTTAGAAAAAAAAATTAGGTGTGGTGGGCTGAGAGATTGGAGGTGTGAACCAATCTCATAAATGTAAGAAATTAAGAAATTAAATTGCACACAATGTGGAAAGATAAATAATAAAAAACTTCATCAATATTATTGTAGTTGATTATATAAAACTTATTTATAAGACCACAAAGGTGTGGGGGTGTAGGCACTTAATTTCTAACATCAATATTAATATTACATTCCACAAAGTGTGTGGGGGTGTAGCCACTTAATTTCTGACTTCAATATTAATATTGCACTGCATGGGTTACATAGTTAACATATATTAACATCAATATTGATAACTCCTACATGAAGTAGCATGATATAGATTCACTTTCATAGCATAATGGTGTAAATTATCTTAGTTAATGGTGTAAATCATAACATAATGATGTAAATTATTTCAGTTTATGTTCGATACCTATATGGTAATATATATAAGGGTTTTACAAATATACATATTAATGAGGTTATGATAGAGTTCATATTCCAAAACCTAATAAAATATTCCAAATTTAGTGCAGTGTTATGTAAAATGGTGATGAATTTCATTTTCACTTTATGGTCAATACCTATATGGTAATTTATATAAGGGTTTTACAAAGATAAAGGTTAATGAAGTTATGATATTCATGAACCTAATACAATATTCCAAATTTAGTGCAGTGTTATGTAAAATTTTGATGAATTTCATTTCCACTTTATAGAGTAACTAGTTTTTTAAATTCCATCATATATTTTTAATAATTAAAATAAGATTTTCAAATTAATTATTAATTTTTATTCAAGGAAAACAAATCACTTTTTGTAAAACTTTTAGAAAACAATTTCCAATTAGTTGTTGATGTTTAGATTTTGTATCTATTATTTAAAAAAAAATTAACATTAAAATGTAGTAATAACAATTACTTATTTTTGAAATAAAAAAGAAGAAAAGTTTAAAATTTTAAATCAATTTAAAATTTACTATTTAAATTGCAATTCCTTCACCAACATGTTTCCAACTACTCATATAGTTTTTTATATTAAAAATAAGCATTTAAAAAAAATCAAAAAAATATGTTTATAAAGACCTTTAAATAATATCTCGCTACACACCTCACACCTCTCTCACTCATATGTAAATGCAATGTTTTAGAGAAAAGCCCAAACTCATATGTAAGTGCAATGCTTTCTAGAAAAGACCAAAGAAAAATTTAAGAAATTAATAAACTATACAAAATGTACATAATTCTTTTCATGTTTAAAGATGATATTTTAGCCTCATAAATTGTTGGTATCTATAAAAGTTATTGATTTTATGTGCTAACATCCTCTTTTATTTTGGTAGTAATTTTGGTCTTATACTTTGTGGACACTTTTTGGCTTATGATTAATAATTTTGTGATGATTCTAATAATTGCAAATCTTATACTATAGTGTCATATTTTTATGTTGAGTTTTTACTCCACATTAATACTCTCCTTATAGTTTTATGTGTGTATATTGAGTATATATTATGAATAATCCCACATGCATAAAAATGATGAGAAAGAAATATTTTTTATATTAAAAATAAGAATTAAAAAAAAAAAAAAATATATGTTTGTAGAGAACTTTAAATAATATCTCACTACACACCTCTCTCACTCATATGTAAATGAAATGCTTTGGAGATACAAAGAAAAATTTAAGAAACTAATAGACTATACAAAAGGTACATAATCCTTTTCATTTATCCATATTTACTAATGTTGATGTTGGTAAATTTTTTTCAAGTTTAAATATGAGATTTTAGCCTCGTAAACTTTTGGTATCTACAAAAGTTATTGATCTTATGTGATAACACCCTCTCTTATTTTGGTAGTAATTTTGGTCTTATACTTTGTGGACAGTGTTTGGCTTATGATTAATAACTTTGTGATGACTATAATAATTGCAAGTCATATACTATAGTGCCATATCCTTATGTTGAGTTTTTATTCCCCATCAATACTCTCCTTATAGTTTTGTGCGTACATTGAGTATATATTATGAATAATCCCACATGCATACAAATTATGAGAAAGATGTGACTTATAAGGCATTACCTTTTTCAATGATAGCATTTACATATATTTAGTCAAATTGTATAAAAGGGATTCTTCAATTATTTCTCAATCTCATTAATTTGGGTCTCATATTATTAATTTTTTTTTATTAGGGTATACACTTAAGTTACATTGATATGGTCAAAATGCCTAAAATAACATAAAAATAGGAAGAATATGAAACTAATAAGCAAATAGTGAATGAATACTAAGCCTCTTCGAGGGGACAAAATCTTTTAACAACATATCAAATGTACACATTAAGATGATTTCAATAACTAGGCTTTGATGGTATCTATAGGAGATGAATGTGTACAATTACAATTAAAGGGACTAATTGAGTAATAATGGCAAGAATAATATAACAATAGCAATGTAACATCCCAAGACTTAGGGCTGAACATTACATGCCCCTTCAAATTACATGCCCCTTGTTTGAGGAGATCATCTTCTCATTCACATCTTCTATTGGAAAGTTCTTCCACTTGATTAGGTACTCACTAATTTCTTGATTTTGTAATTGTTTGATTCACATTCCAATGTTTGTTTCAGGTTCTAGTATGATTTTCCTCTCTTCATCAATCTTTGGAAAATACTCTAGTATGATTTTTTATCCACTCCTTTGACACTCCTTTGACGGTCGAGCGAGCGGATCAAGAATTTGAATTTCTTGCAAAAGCAGATCGATATTTTGTTGGAGACCAGCTGTATTTATCCGTTAACTTTTTTGAAATCAAGCTTTTTTTTATCGACTCCTTTAACGGTCGAGCGGATCAAGATTTTGAATTTCTTGCAAAAGCAGATCGAGATTTTGTTGGAGACCGACGGTATTTATCTGTTAACTTTTTTGGAATCAAGCTTTTTTTATCCACTCCTTTAACGGTCGAGGAGGGGAGGAATCTATATATATATGAATTTGCATTGCATTTGTTTGTTCAAATCCTCTCATATCATTTGCAGAGTCTCTTTGTATTTGTATTTGTTTTCTTAGGAATCGCTTCCTGTGTGTCTATGTTTGTCTGTCTGTGTGTCTATCTGTGTGTCTATCTCTGGTCTGTGTGTCTATTTCTGTGTATATGTTTGTCGATCTGTGTGTCTATGGTTGTGTATCTGTGTGTCTATGGTTGTGTATATGTTTGTCTGTGTGTTTATCTTTGTGTATATGTTTGTTTGTCTGCATGTGTCCTCTATCTTATTAAGATAGAGGAAGTTGCATGTTCTTTGAATTTGAATAGAAGAGGCTGCATGATATGAAGGAATAAATGATTGAAGGACAGACGCTGCATCCGGGAAGCCTACGGAAACTACAGGTATGTCTTTCTGTATGTCTCTTTAATAGATGGTTTGCTCATTTTTATTAACAGAAATCAACATACATATTCACATGAATTCACTTTGCAGGAAATAGGGTAAGATCGTTAGCTCTCACTGCAAGATCGTTAGAAATCAGCATACATATTCCTTAGCTGTCACTGGTATATATTCTTCAACATGGGTTCACATCGCAGGAAATAGGGTAAGATCGTTGTCCCAAAAAGGAAAATCGCTTTGTTAGTAGGATATTGTTTCATTCAGCAATTTTTACAAGTAAGATAATAATTTTCAGAGTGATATCTGGTTGAATGACTTCTCTGTATCACTACTATATTGCAAATTTAACAATGGTTGGGGCAGACTCGATACATATTATATTATGCAACATATCTGAAACGGTAACTATCAGGAAGTTTCAGTTGGGGTGGTGGCACAGTTTGTTAGCGCGTAGGTCTCATAGTTAGTGGTGGCACAGTTTGTTAGCGAGTAGGTCTCAAAATATATTTATTATTAACATTGAAAATACATTTATTATGTTCAATACATTTATTATCAACATAATATGTCAAAAATTATTATCAACGTTAAAAATATGTCAAAAATTAAAATATTTTTTATTTTATTTTTAATTTTAATGTTAAAAATTAAAATATTTTTTATTTTATTTTTAATTTAGTATTGCTTGAAGAATCATGAAATCGAGAGTTCCATCTTTTGTAATTTTGTCATTCATAAAGATTTTATGTAAAATATGACAATATATTTATTATTAACATTAAAAATATATTTAGTATGAACAAGAAAGCATGCACTGAGAGCGAGTATTTTGGTAGGCAAGATATAAGGGAGGGAAGCACTGGAATACTTTAAGCGAAGCAAGCAATAAGACTGTAAGCAAGGAAGAAGAGAAGCAATGCCCTAATTGATGACTCGCTAAGCCTGGCCTAGGAGTTACTAACTACTTCGATCTCCACCAGCCCATTCCTGGAACCCTTGCCCATATATCCCACCGTTGTATGCTTACCTTGGTTCAGAGTTGAGGCAAAGTGAGTGGGTTTCACCCCGTTTGGGAGCGTTTTTGGATCGACCGGACCATCCCAACCTGTCGGGTGCCTACCTATTAAAGATGAGGAGCATTGGACTCAGTCTCTGGCCTTTTTTTGGTTTGTCTCAAAGAGATGGCTCAACAGATAGGATCTATGATAGGATATATTTCATGTTTGTTTAAATGAAATTGTATGTTGAGTCAAATTTATAAATTTGAATTTGAATATGTATTTAATATAGTTTTATTTAAGTTTTATATTTTAATGTATTATATTAATTTGTATATATGAATTTGAATATGTATTTAATATAGTTTTATTTAAGTTTTATATTTTAATGTATTATATTAATTTGTATATATTTGTTTTGTTAAATTTTAATTATGATAAGATAATTTGAATTTGAATGTGTATTTAATATAGTTTTATTTAAGTTTTATATTTTAATGTATTATATTATTTTGTATATATTTGTTGTGTTAAATTTTAATTRTGATAAGATTGTTATCATTTATATATGTCTTTTTTTTTTTATCAATGTGTTTGTTTAGGTTATATTATGAATGTGTTTGTTTCTTGTATTTTTTCAAAATAATAGTATATCTATTGATATGATTTTATAAAACAACTTTTTTTATTTTAAAATTCTTTTATATTATTTTTTTAATGTTTGTTTAAATTATATTATGAATGTGTTTGTTTCTTGTATTTTTTCAAAATAATAATATATATTGATATGATTTTATAAAATAATTTTTTTAATTTTAAAATTCTTTTATATTATTTTTTTAATGTTTTTTTATTGATTGTTTTTTGTATTTTGATAGTACATCATTTTCATACATTTTTAATAAAAATGAAAATTACTCTTAATAAACTTTGTAAAAATGTTATATTATGTAAAAAATAGTAATTAAATTATATTATATTATTCAGGATATCAAAAATAGTAATTATTAAGGATTTTCAGTTGGGGTGGTGGCGCAGTTGGTTAGCACATAGGTCTCATAGTTGTTTGAGGAATCCTTAAGATTTGAATGATTTGTTATATTGCTAATCCAGAAATTTAAGATTATGTAGGGGTATGCATTAAGTCTCTGTACAGGGGAACAACTTTATTCTATAGAAATTTAAGACTCGTGACTTTTTTTTATTGCTAATCCATAGGATCTATGCTTGGGGAATCCTGAAGTCGAGAGTTCGAACTCTCCCACCCCAAACTTTAGATTTGTCATTCATACAGGATATGTTATATGGCTAATCCACAAATTTAAAATTTGAATGATTCAATTTATTGTTAATCGAGAAATTTAAGACATGAATTTTTTTTATTGCTAATCCATAAATTGTAGTCTCTGTACATGGGCACAACTTTATTCTACAGAAATTTAAAACTGTACACGAGCATGACTTTTTTTATTTTTTTTTATTGCTAATTCAGAAATTTAAAACTCTACACAACTTTCTAAATTTTACTCCATCCTTTGTCTTTAGTCGAGGCATGGTATCATGGCTCTAGAATTTAAGTCTAGAGACAAGTTATCATGTCCATTAAATAGATTTTTTTTATTTATCCATTTTCTTTTTATTATTTTTTTTTTGGTCATCTTTATTGAATTTTGTTTACTCTGCTTTATTTTATATTTTATTAAATGTGGATATTAAATTTTTAAATTAATTTTATTTTTTTTAATTATTAAATTTAATTAAAAAAATTCAAATTTCTATAATTTACAGTTTAAAAAAGATAAAATTTATGAAATTTAATAAAAAATAATTATTGTAGAAAAAAAATTATATTATTAATTTTTCATATTAAATTTTATAAGTTTTGTTTTTATTTTATTTTAATAAAATAAGCAAAACCATATAATTTATTAAAAATGAATAAAGTTTATACTTACAATAAATTGTACAATGATTTTAGGAAGCATGTGTTATTATTATTTATAATAAATTTTTTTATATTATGATAAATATAGTATTAAGTAGATTGATTATTATCATTAAATTTGAACATGTATAATTATAATAAATTTTTTTATCTTAACTTTTATGATGTTTTTTCTAATGATAAGTGTGACATTTAAATACATTTATTATCAACATTAAAAATTATTTTTATATTATTTTTATGATGGTTTTTTTTTTATGGTAAGTGTGAGATAAAATATATTTATTATTAACATTAAAAATATATTTATTATCAACATTAAAGATATGCAATGTAGAAAATTAAAATATTTTTTATTTATTTTTAATTTAATATTAATTATATGAAATGAAAAGTAGAATATTTTTATTATTTTTAATTTTAAAAATAGTTTAATGTATTTTTTTTTTCCTATAAATGTATATGGTGGTATTGCATGTTTATTTCAAAAAATGTCTCTAATTATATATTTGTTGAAAAGAGATATTGATATCTTTATATGTTTATTTTATTACCTTTTAATTGTTTAAATATTGTAAGGAATTTATGTATATACAATTATTAATAAAAAATATTTTTTATTTTATTTTATGAAAGGAGTAAAACCTCTTTCAAATATTTCAAGAAGGATGGGTTCATTCTTCTTGAGTAGTGTAACATTTATTATTTGTATGTTTTATTTTTGTCTTTTATTAAACTCCTATATATAAAAATATATTTTAATTAGACACTTTTACTTTTACAACATTCACACTTAAAATATATATTGTTGCATTAAAATTTTTATTTTTTTTTAAATAAAAAGCAGAACCTATTATATTATGCTTTCAAAAAGGATAGACATTTGGCATGCATAGGCCAACTGTCCTGCCTGTACAGGAAACCAGGATAGTTGGCCTGTCCATTGTAGCAGCAAAATTAGGCGTACTGTTTCGCCACCCTGCCTGAAGGAAACCAGGGATTTTGTTCAGTATGCTCAACAGTAAAAGAAAAACTATGCTAGAGCTAATTATGCTAGAAGCTAGAGAGCTGCAGCTATGATAAACAGTAACTGAAAAGAGCATGGAACCATAAGGAAGACCAAAACCTATTCAGTCGAAATTTCCGCCATTGAGAGGGAGAATGAAGGGTTGTGCGCAAGTGGGGCATTGGCGCCGTGGAGTTGCTTTGGAGTAGGCTGCGTACAACATATCTAGGTGTTGGCTGACTCGCACAGCTCTGAAGACTTGATCGTCCACGATGCTGCGCACTTCAAAAATCAGCTTTAGGTGTTTGAGATGCAGAAACGACAACGAAGGTGGTGAATTCCTTTCAGACTCTGCTCCTTCTCGACTCGGCTCCGTCCCCTGTTGCTGCATGCCAGTGCTTCATTTCAGCTGCATCTCTTCTACTTCCCTTGCCTTGTAATCTGACGGTGTCCCCTACGCTTGCTCCCCATCAATGGAATTCGGTGGCTCCTCCTCCAGAGGCTAGGCCGCGAAAGTTACACTCGGAGCAATGGCGGCCTCTGGAGAGTTGCCCAAATTGGGTGCAATTGGTGTGTGTCTGAAGCTCGTCAGAGGATCCCAGTTTTTCGGGACAACAAACATCCGGCTCTCGGAAAAATCTAAAGGAAGCATGATGGACAGATCCTCCTCCACGTAAGTTCGAGGCAGCGAAGTTACTACAGTGGTGCCACCCGTACATTTTTTCTTGGCCATGAGTATAGCTCGGGAAAACTTCTCATGTCATTTTTTCCATGAGTCCGCTGCATACCAGCTAGCGCCTCGTCGAGGCCTACCCCGTACCCGCGACATGGTGAGGGCTAGGGTGGAACCTCATGCGTGGTGGTGCTGAGCCTGCTATGACAAATTCGAATGCGAGGTAGGAGGTCTACTTGGACTAAAATACACATAACCCATCGATGCGAGCATTAACGTCGAGAGCTTAATGCTCTGGCTAGCCGTCCCCTGCCCACGCGCGAGGAGCTCCATCATCATCCGGTGGTCTACGGAGGCGAGGGCTCTAATAACTGCCCGCAGACAGGAGTAGGGGCCTCCATTAATGCCCTCCCCTTTAGCGCCTCCACGTGCCCAAGCTGCCCACATGCCACCCCATTCGGGGCATTCAAATTATTATCATACTCATAAAACAACATTTATCATAATCACATTTAAATTACTTAATTTTATATTTTAATATTTTTAAAGAATTTTTACACTTGTAAATTATGATGATGATGATGATGATTAACGCCCAATAAGACTGAATTGGTCTATCGAACCTTAAGAGGGTAAGTGATTACTTGTGATTCTTTTGAAATTTGTTTCCGTGCTCGAAAAACATTAATAGAAGCTTTCTAAGATCACCATACTTTTGTTGAGTTAAGAGGTTATGAAGGTTGGTAGTGTGATAAATATTTTGAAAATGAGATCTAAAATGGGTATAGGCTTGACAATCTAAGAGAAAGTACTTTTCATCTTCAACCTTTGTAGTGTCACAAAGGTTACACACTCTAATAAACATATCATTCATGTAAATTATACAATCTCTTAAATATAATAAAAATACTAAATACCTCTAGTAAATAAATTATTCATTTTATTTTATTTTAGTTTTTTTCCTTTTCTTTTTAATTTATTATATATATATATATATATATATATATATAATTGTATTTAATTTTTTTTATTATATATTTATTTAGTTAAATAAAATATTTTATGTTTTATACAATATATTAAGTTTTTTTATATACAATCAATTAAATTTTGAAATGAAATTGTATAATGTGTGATTGTTTATTTAAAATTACATATGTATATGTATAGATAGTTTGGATAATATTTGTATTTTGATTTGAAATTGTGTATTATGTATGTTTAAAATTGTATGTTGTGTATTTACTTATTTGAAATTGTAGATGTATGTGTTAGTGGTTTTGAGAATGATGCTTGTTTATTTTATATATTGATTTGAAATTGTACAATACTTATTTATTTGTTTCAAGTTGTATCTTATGTATTTGTTTATTTTATGTATATGTATGTGTGTAATTGTATTTGGTAGCATTTGTTTGTCTAAGATTTTATATTGATATGAAATTGTATAATATATGTTTGTTTATTTGAAATTGCATATGTATGTCTATAAGGGGTTTTGATAATCTTTGTATTCTAATTTGAAATTGTATTATGTTTGTTTATTTGAAACCTTATATTGTTGTGTTTCTTATTTGAAATTGTTTTTGTATGTATGTTAGTAGTTTTGACACCGATGTTTAGTTATGTTTGTATATTCATTTGAAATTGTGCAATGATTATTTGTTTCTTTAATTGATATATATGTATGTGTTCTTTGAAATTGTGTATGTGTAAGTGGTTTTGACGATAAATTGTATAATTTGGGTTTGTTTATTTGAAATTACATATGTATGTGTATAGGTGGTTTTGACAATGTTTGTATTCTAATTTGAAATTATATTATGTTTGTTTGTTTGAAATTTTGTTGCTTATTTGAAATTGTGTATGTGAGTAGTTTTGACAATGATGTTTAGTTATGTTTGTATATTGATTTCAAATTGTATTTGATATATGTATGTATTTAGTTTTTTGTTGTACGTATGTATGAGTGTTTTGAAATTGAATATTATGTATGTGGTCTTGAAGATGATTGATTGAATATGTTGGTGTTTACTTATATGAAATTGCATATGAATGTGTGTGAATGGTTTTTGACAATCTCAATTTGTTTGTTTATTGTTATGAAATTGTAGAATATGTGTTGTCTTTTTTTAATTTGTATAGTGTATTTGTTTGAGGATTTTTCACAATATTTGTTTGTATCTTAATTTGAAATTAAATAATGTGTTTTGTTAACTGAAAGTGTATATTATATGTTTATATATTTTAATATTATTTCATGTTTGTTTAAATTAAATTGTATGTTGATTTGAATTTATAAATTCGAATGTGTATTTAATATAGCTTTATTTCAGTTTTATATTTTAATGTATTATATTATTGTGTGTATGTTTGTTGTGTT
>JASDQU010437051.1:88116-98526 GCA_032191745.1 Picea mariana | reverse complement strand
ATTTAATATTATGAATGACAGGAAGTATATTGCATGACTCAGAGTTGCTTCTTTCACCTGGAGGCTGGACTGACATGGTGTTCCTCATGATCATCATCATGTTCATCTTTATTATTATGAATGACACGGAGTATATTGCATGAATTAGAGTTGTTGCTGATTGGAAATGATGTTCACCTTAGTGTTATGAATGAGGTTCATATTTAGTGTTATGAATGGCATCGTGTCTATTGCAGGACTTGCATCTCTCAAAGTGAAGAATATCCCCCGCTCTTAAATCTTTGCTCTTCACAAAACCCTTCCATCCCGTGGTCAGCACATATCTCCCGCTACTCTTCCAAAAAGTGTAAGAGAAATCCCATGACCCGTCCTCCTCGTCCCTGAATACCAACACCTCTTGTCTCCATTGATCCTCCTCATGCACCTCCTCAGGCACAGGAAAATAACGCTCGGCATGCTTTTTTGGAATGACCAACCTGTTAAGCTTGCCAATATCGTTGGGTGTCACCTCTTTCTTGAACATAAATTCTCTCTTACTCTCTATATCACCATGATCACCATTATTGTTCTCATCCTGGATTGCATGAGCACCTAATTGCTCCCCTGAAGCCATAAACCTCCTTAAATTGTCTTTGCAGGAATGGTCTTTAATCATATCTAGTATCTCCTGCTTGTTGTACATGTCTTGGAATCTGATTTCCTTGTTGTAACCATGGTTGAGAATGTTCATTGAAATAGACGCCACCTAACAATACCTGTCCATGATCACCAGGACCTTCTCTTCTCGAGGCCTGAAGAGTGTAAATGCTCTTCTACCTTCCTGTCAGAAGATTTGCACCCACAGTTCACTTCGCGCGCGATCCTCTCTATTTCTATTGGAGGATCGAGACTTCGCAGCTTCGCGAGTTCAGTAGTCAAACACTCAGTCCTTGGATCCCCGAGATCTGATGTCCCGATATTCTCCCATTTATCGGGACTCCAACTTGATCGCAACTTCTCTCTATCGCGATTTCACCACTTCCGACTCCCAACACTCGGTCTTCCAACTCCCGAGTTCTGATGTTCCGAGACGCCGATATTCTCCTCTCGCACCATCAGACCTTCGCGCCTTGCGACTTGATCCTACAAATATTTGGACTTTCAACTCCCAAGACCCTATATCCCGATATCTTTTGCCACGTCCCCACTCTGTGGTCCCCGTGAATTTCGAAATTCCTTGAATCTTCGCACCTCGCGATCTTGCTATTCCTACGGT
The DNA here is from genome assembly GCA_032191745.1 of Picea mariana. Classification (NCBI taxonomy): domain Eukaryota; kingdom Viridiplantae; phylum Streptophyta; class Pinopsida; order Pinales; family Pinaceae; genus Picea; species Picea mariana. The sequence goes on along the minus strand of JASDQU010437051.1, from coordinate 97,271 downwards.
CAAATATTCAACCGCTTCCATGCGAAATGATGATATGCTCAATCCACGAATAGCGTCCCGCTCCTCGTTATCCCGATCGTCGCTCCTATCCTTCCGAGCTTCGAACCTTTTTTGTTCCTGCACTGTAGACTTCACGTCCACTTTCCTCCTTGCGCAATTTACGAACAAGAAGTGTCTCTCCATGAGACGGCTTCGTCAACCCACGACTCTTCCTCCCAACCTGTTCATGTGCTTCTCTCCACTGCCTTTCAACAACGTTACAGGCCTATCCCTCTTGAGCTTTGACAACTTCAATTTCCTCAGGAAGAACTCTTGCACGCACCCCTTGCGGAAAATATTCAAACACGCCTGTGTGTTGAAGTCACTCGACTCTGCGCACTCCTGCAGCATAATTCTTTCAATTCCTTTGCTCAGAATCACAACCCTGAGTCTTTGTCCAACCTGCGCATGTTGTACATGGCTCTTGTGTCAAATCTACACTCCTGATAACTTAGAACAAAAGTTAACTCTACTTGAACCTTGCTGTCAACGCACTTCCTTGCAGACGATTCGACTGCACTCCTTGGAGGAATTCTCTGGTTCAAGATAGAGAAACAATTGAAACTAACTCCTTGTCCTACTAGACTTCACTTCAACCATGAAATCACATACACAACATATAAAAGAAAATGTATGACAAGAAGCAAACATTCATGAGCATAATATCAGCAATACGCAGAGAATAACACAACCATGGAATTGAATCAAAGCTTTCTTCTATTAATTCAATGTATGTACATGGAGGTTCTTCATACCCATTCTCTGCGTTCTCTCTTAAAGAATATTGCTTCATTATGTTACAATGCACAAAGGAGGGTGTCTATATCTCATTTCCCTCTCGAGATCTAAAGCTATCAAATCTAGAAATAAATGTTCTATCTACTTACATTAAATCTATTAAATGCCTCATCTACCTAAGGACGTGAGCTATCCTCTCAAGGTCCATTTACAATATACAAGTGTGCTTCATTAAATCAATACATTAATGTTTGCATGACAATATCAAGGTGTAATTCAAAAATAATTTTGTGTTGGCTTGCTTGACGTGGGCAATGCTCCTGCATCATACTCGCTCTCTTGAAAAAATTCATGGGCTCCTGTCCATGAGCTCCTGCACAATCTGTCCATGCTTCTGTATGACTAATTTGGTTTCCTAGCTGGCATCTTCCACTGGGTGATTCTTCCATTTGACCAGATACTCATAGTATTCCTTTCGTCTTGTCTTTTTACCTACTCGTTTGTCCAGTATGCACTCCATATGCAGTTTCTGTGCTACTGGCATCTTCTTTATCCACTAGATCTCTGGCTCCTTGGCATTTTCAGCTTCTGCTTTTTCAGCCCTATATGGGTATAAGTCCGAAACATTAAATATCGAAGATATCCCGATGCCATCCGACAACTCAATCTCATATGCATTCTCCCCAAATTTCTTCAGGACTCTGCATGGCCCGATTTTCTTCATTTTTAATTTGTTGTATGTTCCTCTTGGGAACCTTGCCTTCCTCAGATGCGCCAGAACTAAATCGCCAACCTCAAACTGAAGTTGTCTACGATGTTGATCTGCCCTGTGCTTATATTCTTGATTTGAATCCATCAGCCACTCCTTCACCTGACTGTGAAGTTCCTTCATCGCTTCAGCAAATTCCTCTGCACTAGCCCTGCTAGTCGTAGCCTGTTCTGACTCCCTGAGTTCAGAAACTCCTCTCGGTTGTGTCCCATACACAATCTGAAATGGGCTTGTGCCTATACTCTGATTCAGTGAATCATTATATGCGAACTCTGCCTGTGGCAACACATTGTCCCAGCTACTGTGGTTCTCCGTCACCAGGCTTCTCAACAAATCTCCCAGACTCCTGTTGACCACTTTCGTCTATCCATCTATCTGGGGATGATAAGAAAAACTAAACGCCAAGTTAGTTCCTAGATTTTTCCATAGTGTTCTCTAAAAATGGCCTATGAATTTGGTGTCCCTGTCTGAGACTATACTTCTTGGTAATCCATGAAGTCTGACAACCTCTTTGAAAAACAAGTTTGCGATGTGCGTCGCATCGTTGGTCTTCTGACATGGAATAAAATGTGCCATCTTCAAAAACCTGTCTACCACCACAAAGATAGAATCAACTCCTCTCTGTGACCTCGGAAACCCTAATACAAAATCCATGCTAATCGCCTCCCATGGCCTCTCTGGTATGGGCAATGACTGATACAAACTTGATTCTGTTTCTGACCCTTCAAGTGTTGACAAATCCTGCATCTGTCAACAAATCTCTTGACATTCGATCGCATGCCCGGCCAAAAATATGATTCGCTTAGCTTTGCAAATGTTTTTTCATGACCGAAATGTCCTGCTAGACCTCCTCTGTGTTTTTCCTTCAGCAAATTCTCCCTCATGGAGAAATTTGGGATACACAGTTGATTGCCTCTGAATAGAAATCCCTCCTGGATCATGTAGTCTATCCATGGGCTCTGATCCCTGAGAATGGGATTCTCAGCTGCCTCGTACTCTTCAGCAAAATCTACATCACCTACATACATGTCCTTGAGGTTTTCATAACCCAAGGTTTTGACTTGAAAATCCTACAGTAGCAAACATTTCCTGTTCAAAGCATCAGCCACTTTGTTAGCAGTCCCCAAAATGTGTTTGATCATGAACGTGAAATTCTACATGTTCTCTACCCATTTTGCATGTTTCTGATTCAACTTATCCTGTCGACTCACAAACTGTAAATCATGATTGTCACTGTACAAAATGAATTCCCTTGGGATCAAGTAATGCCTCCACTTCTTCAACGCTTGTATGATAGCATAAAACTCTTTATCATACATGGAGTATTTCAGCTTTGCTTCATCCAACTTCTCGCTGAAATATGCAACTGGCCTGTCCTCCTGACTTAAGACCGCTCCTATGGCATACCCACTCGCATCACATTTCACCTGAAATGTCTTTTGAAAATCAGGCAACACCAACACTGGCTTCTCTGTGATCTTCCGCTTCAATAGATTGAAGCTTTTCTCGGCCTCTGTGCTCCAGTGAAAAATTTTATGCTACTTCTTCACTGTGTCCATCATGCTGCGCTAACCCCACTAAAATTCCTAATGAATTTCCTGTAGAAACTAGCCAAACCATGAAAACTCCTCACCTCGAAAACATTTCTCGGTGATGGCCAATTCTTTATCACTTCCACTTTTTCTGGATCCATCTTCAACTCATTTGCTGATATGACAAAACCCAAATAAATGAGCTCTGTCTTCATGAAGGAGCACTTCTTCATGTTGATTAACAGCTTCTCCTGTTGTAGCTTTCTCATCATAATGGCCAAATGTTTCAAATGTTCAGCCTTTGTCTTACTGTAGATCAATATATCATCCAGATATACGACTACAAACTTTCCGATGAATTCCCTCAGGACTTGATTCATCAGTCTCATGAATGTACTCGGTGCATTTTTCAAGCCAAACGACATGACTAGCCATTCGTACAAACCTTCGTTTGTCTTGAATGTTGTCTTCCATTCATCACCTTCCCTCATGCGAATCTGGTGATATCCACTCTTCAGATCAATTTTTGAAAAATAATTTGCCCCACTCAGGCAATCCATCAGATCATCCATTCTCGATAGTGGAAACCTATACCTGATTGTGATTTTGTTGATCGCTCTGGAGTCTGTACACATTCTCCAGCCTCCACCCTTCTTTGGACTTAGTACTGTCGGAACAACACAGGGACTCAGACTTTCCCTGACCAATCCTTTATCCAATAACTCCTGGACCTGGTTCTTGACCTCCTCATTCTCCTGAGGTGTCAATCTGTACGCAGCCTTATTTGGAAAATTGCTTCCTAGTATGAGATCAATGTGATGACTCACACTTCTCATCGGTGGCAACGAATGAGGTAATTCGTCCACGATGATATCAGCGAACTCTTCCAGCAGTTCCTAGATCTCAACTGGTAAGTCGTCCACTCTCGTGCTAGTCAGGACAATTCTTGGTTTCCTGACCACAAAGAATTGTGGATCTTCTTTCTTCTCCATCTCTGTGAGAAGCTCTTTCCCACTCATGAGAAGTATTGTGTTGTTTACTTCCGGATTCACTTCTTTATCCTTTATCGGAAGCAACTTATGGATTCTCCCATTTTTCTCCAGTGTATATGTGTTCATCTTCCCGTCACGAATCACATTTCTATCATACTGCCATGGTCTACCCAGCAATATATGACATACATCCATGGGAATAACATCACACAGAATATGATCATGGTATCCCCCTATTTTAAACTCAACTAAACATTTTTTAGTGACACTTACCCGGTGTCCTTTTTGTAGCCACGAGACTTTATATGGACTTGGGTGCTTAACTGTCTCCAGGCCTAGTTTCTCCACCATATCGGACGAAACGAGATTGTCGGTGCTTCCACTGTCCACTATGACTTTGCATTTCCTGTCCTTGGCTGTGCAAGCCGCTTTGAATAGTCTGATTCTCTGCACTGAGCTTTCCACCTCCTTCTCAGGTGTCAAAACGACTTTATGCATCCCAAGCGATCTTTCGTTGTCTCCATCTTCATCCTTAGAGTCACACCTCTGCGCTCCAGTGATGTGAGTTTCTCCTTCATATTTCTTTTTCTCTAGATACTCATATGACTTGTGCCCATTTTTTCCACATGTGAAACACGTGATAACTCCTGCTCTTCCTCTACCTCGACCTCTAGTACGAGGAAGAGTATTTGCATCAGCATAATCTCCTCGCTGATCATTTTGTTGTCCTCTCTCCTCGACATATGGATGACTCTGCTGTGCGGTTCCACCTCTCTCAACCTTACCCTGAGGTCTCTTCCATTCCTCCTTGGGTTTCTGAGTTCTTTCCTGGGAAACTGCCTTGCCTCTGGGCTGGTTTCTGCCTCGCCCTCGCTGACCTTGATTTTGTATCATCTTCTCCTTGGCTTTCAGAGCCATCTGGTAAGCATCTTCCACCATTCTAATGGTTAGCATGCTTAATTCATCCTTAATGTCATATCTCAGACCATTCAGATATCTAGCAACCTTCTCATCATCACTCTCCCGATGACCTGCTCTGATGTCCAGTCGATATAACTCTTCAGTGTATTCCTTGACTTTCATCATCTTCTATCTTAGGTTCTGCATTTGCCTGAACAGTGTGATTTGATAATCTCTTGGGATGAACGTCGCCTTCATCTTCGCGATCATTCGATCCCAGCTTTTCATCTTCCTCTTTCCTTTGCAGCATCTATCACCTTGTAGCTCGTCCCACCACAATGCTGCATGTCCTTTCAAGAACGTAACCGCATGCTTGAATTTCTTATAATCTTCCACGTCTTCATAATCAAAGTATGTGTCGAGAGCTCAGATCCAGTCTAACAGCTCTTCTGCATCCAGATTCCCCTCATAGACTGGAATGTCCATTTTCGACTTCGCTCCCATCCTTGCGATGGCCTTGATCAATCTCTCGATTGATGCATCTTCTGCTGTGACCTCTTCTTCATGTCCATCTTCCTCTTCCACCTCAGAATCACTAATATCCCCTACATCAACTCCGTGTCTTTGTGCAGTCTCCATCTCCTCGAGCCTTGCTCGAAGATCTCTCATCTGTCGCTCCATTTCTGGATTTCCTGCTGGCCTACCTCTTTTTCTCATCTCCCTGTCTTCTGGGTTAGGTGATTTCCTTTCTCTTCTCGGTGGCATGATGTATTCCTCTTCTCTGCTACAGAAAGAAAAGAAATCCCCGCTCTGATACCACTCTGGAGCAGACGCCGCTTAACGACACCTGTCTGCGATCACCAAGACCTTCTCTTATCGAGGCCCGAAGAGCGTAAATGCTCTTCTACCTTCCTGTCGGAAGATCTGCACCCATAGTTCACTTCGCACGTGATCCTCTCTATTTCTATCGGAGGATTAGGACTTCACAGCTTCGCAAGTTCAGCAGTCGAACACTCAGTCCTTATATCCCCGAGATCCGATGTCGCGATCTTCTCCCATTTCTCGAGACTCCAAATTGATCGCAACTTCGCTCTATCGCAATTTTTCCGCTTTCGACTCCCAACACTCGGTCCTCCAACTCCTGAGTTCCGATGTTCTGAGACGTCGATATTCTCCTCTCGGACCTTCAAACCTTCGCGCCTCATGACTTGATCTTACAAATATTTGGACTTTCAACTGCTGAGACCCGATGTCCCGATATCTTCTTCCACGTCCCCACTCTGTGGTCCCCGTGAATTTCGAAATTCCTCGGAGCTTCGCACCTTGCGATCTCGCTATTCCTACGGTCAAATCTCCAACTGCTTCCACGCGAAATGCCAATATGCTTGATCCATGAATAGAGTCCCACTCCTCATGATCATGATCGTCGCTCCTGTCCTTCCGAGATTAGAACTTTTTCTATTCCTGCATTATAGACTTCACGTCCACTTTCCTCCTTGACCAATTTATGAACAAGAAGTGTCTCTCCACGAGACAGCTTCATCAACCTGTGACTCTTCCTCTCAACCTGTTCACATGATTCTCTCCACTGCCTTTAAACAACATTGCAGGCCTACCCCTCCTGAGCTTTGACAACTTCAATTTCCTTAGGAAGAACTCTTGCACGCACCCCTTGCGGCAAATCTTCAAACACGCCTAAGTGTTGAAGTCACTCGATTCTGCGCACTCCTGCAACAGAAGTCTTTCAGTTCCTTTTCTCAGAATCACAACCCTGAGTCTTCCTCGAACCTAGGCATTCCCTACACATCTTTTGTGTCAAATATGCACTCCTAAGAACTTAGAACAAAAGTTAACTCTACTTGAACTCTGTTGTCAACGCACTTCCTTGCAGACGATTCGACTCCACTCCTTGGAGGAATTCTCTGGTTCAAGATAGAGAAACAATTGAAACTAACTCCTTGTCCTCCCAGACTTCACTTCAACCATGAAATCACATACACATCATATAAAATCAAATGTATGACAAGAAGCAAACATTCATGAGCATAATATCAACAATACGCAGAGAATAACACAACCATGGAATTGAATCAAAGCTTTCTTCTATTAATTCAATGTCTGTACATGGAGGTTCTTCATACCCATTCCCTGCATGCTCTCTTCAAAAATATTGCTTCATTATGTTACATTGTACAAAGGAGGGTGTCTATATCTCGTTTCCCTCTCGAGATCTAAAGCTATCAAATCTAGAAATAAATGTTCTATCTACTTACATTAAATCTATTAAATTCCTCATCTACCTAAGGACGTGAGCTATCCGTTCAAGGTCCATTTACAATATACAAGTGCACTTCATCAAATCAATACATTAATGTTTGCGTGACAATATCAAGGTGTAATTCAAAAAGAATTTTGTGCTGGCTTGCTTGACGTGGGCGATGCTCTTGCATCATTCATGGGGCCTTGTTGTTGGATGGTTCTGAGATTGAGGTTGGCCCTGTCATATGCCATTGTAGCCTCATCTTCAGGATCAAAAGTGCCCATCCAAACTATATTTTTTCTTAAGTAGATCTGATTTCCCCATTTACGGTTATTCTGAGGAACAACTCCTCTGTAACGCGACTTCGACTTGGACTCATGTTGATCAACACCCAGAAATTCCCTTGGTCGAGTACTATTATCTTGTTAGAATTTTCATTTATATAGCAACACCTCTTGTCTCCACTGCACCTCCTCAGGGAGAGGAATTCTCTTAGCCGAGTACTATTATAGACAGTTTTGACTCCTTTGTAACGTGACTTAGACTGATCGTGATGAGCACCTGGTAATTCCCTTGGCCAAGTACTATTATCGACAATTCAGACTCCTTTGTAATGCGAATTAGACTGATCATGATCAACACCTGGTAATTCCATTGGCCGAGTACTATTATCGAAAATTTCAACTCCATTGTAATGCGACGTAGACTGATGGTCATCAGCACGTGACAATTCCCTTTCCTGAGTAATATATTTCAGAATTACAATCAAACTTTTCATCATTCTCACCTCCCTTAACGACTTTTCATGGAGCAATTCAATCGAAGCACATATTACAATTAGATGTAACTCCGTTAAATTCAAAACTTCTTCGTCCTTGTATGAGTAGATTATATATAATTCACTCATACAATTCTTTGTAGGATGGAATCTATATTTGGTACAAATTCTTTGTTTGGATGAGTTGAATTTGAAGCATAGGAGGGAATCTATATTTGGTAAAAGTTCTTTGTTTGCATGAGTTGAATTCGAAGCATACTGAATCACCTTAATCATCCAAAAAAACGACGCGGAACGTTCAAAAATATAGAATGGATTCTTTTTCCATTCTATTCATAGGTTTCGTTTTCCATTTATGTATTTTCTATTTATATTGAGAATGGATTCGTTGTAGTTAGGTGCTTATTGAGAGTGTCATGCATATCTTTATTATATCTTGGATTTGGAGTGTATAAGTAGAAAAAAGACTTTCCCAAAGAGAACCTTTGGAGTTTATTTACCTATAACAAATTCATCTCTTTAGGTGTTGATTTTACTTTGACAATTGAAAAACAGGAGCCAACCCTCTTTGACAGTAAGTCGGAAGGCGCTAGGGTTTGAGACTATGGATGGATATAGCACTATTTTCAAACCTTCAGAGAAGTGTTAATGGAAGTATTACTAATTTTAGCAACTAGTTGATAGTCAAGGTTTAGTTTTCTTCATTGAGTTATGGCCAATTCGAAGCCATTAGCATAGGCGGTGGTAGGGGGTATAGCCTGGGGGATATTTACTGGTATTTGTCTAGGGAGTTGAAGGCCGACTTTTTTGTTAGTGGGATTTAACATGGGCAGGGATTTAATGAGGCCTCCACTAACCATTCAGTGTGATTTATTATTTTAAAGAAGTACTTCCCGGGAGTCTTGTCAACCCTGTTTTTTCTCACTTATCTGTCCCTAGAAGCTTCACCTGATTGGGTGAATCCTCCTTGATCTATGGCCCTGGAAGCCAGTGTGCTCTTGGGTGTGATCGGCGAGGTGGAATGGGAGTGAGCTGACATATTTGCAATGGTTGATGCACTGTGCAAGAATGATTGTGGGGGGAGCTTTAACTCATGCATTAAACGTTGTAGACAAGGTACCACCATCTTCTCTGTCTAATCCTCTTA
>JASDQU010437051.1:62206-88098 GCA_032191745.1 Picea mariana | reverse complement strand
ATACGAACCATTTCATTGAAGGAGGTGTAAGCTTGGGCTCTTTACCAAGTGGTGAAGGTGGCTCAAAGAATGCTCCTAGTTTCACACAGGACTATACAGAACCGATGAGTTTTCTGGTGCACATAAATGAGAACATTTTAGTGTTAAGGATAAAAACCAGAAGAAAGCATTGAGGGTATGGAAACCTAAAAGACAGAAGAGACGACTTGTTATAGGTATGGATGTCGGATTGGAGGAGACGTGGAGAATTTCCCTTTGTGCACTGGTGGGGCATTTTTCCTATAAAACTAAGAGTAATCCTTTGTTTGCAGATTGGATGGAATTACACTTGGTTCCCTTACTCGGATATGTGCCTGAGTATCTTACTTTGACATATGGTTGGTTTATCGTTGTATTCAAAATGCCTGAAGATGTTGAAGTCATTCTTGGTAGTTTCTGGGATTGTGTTGGGGGCAGCCTCATGTTAAAACGTTGGAGGACGGGATTTGATCTGACAAACGAATATTTTAACCACTGCCATGTATGGGTTCGCCTCCCTGGTTTATCCTTAATCCTATGGAACCATTCGGCATTGACTGCTATTGGAAATATTCTGGGACGATTTCTTAAAGTAGAGGAGAGTCTTCTAGGGACTACCGATAAGCGCATGGTGCGAGTCTTGGTGGATATCGATGTCACTGTAGGCTTGATGGAGACGATGGAAATAGAATGGAAGGGACAAGTGATGACTCAACACTTGGATTACCAGGGAATCCCATTTATATGTTCATACTATAGGAGGAATGGTCACTTATGCAAGGATTTTACAAATTGGACCGTCTCTGTAGACATTGAAGATGATGAGGACTCTCCACTTTTTAATGGGTATATGGGGGAAGTGAAACTAGAGGCATTGGGGGTCTACTCCTTTGGAACCAATGAACGTGATTCAGGGACTGACCACTCGGGATCCATCCTTGGTAAGTTGAAAACTTTCTATTCTATTTTATTTTCTAAACTCTCTACATGGGAACGAGATTTTATTGATAAATCATCACTGGCAGAGGAAACTTTTGATGGACTACGAAATCCAGTCAAGGAGACTGTGGTTTCCGGTGAATATCCGACAAGCCTAGCAGGGTTAGCCGAACCACTTTCCATGGTGAAGGTTAACTTACTGACACCTTTTCCTACACAGACCCTCCCTGGTGAGGATATTACATCTGTCCATACCCCGATTACCTTTCAAAGTCCAAGACTTGATGTTGTGTTTGATACACTGGTTCCCTCCTATAGAGGACTTATATATCCCATACCATTGTCGACTTATTTGGGATAGCAGGTTCACCAACAACCTGTCACAGAAACCAAGTTGGATCCTGTTGACAAGTCACAAGGTAATTCCATGGCCTAGTCTAGGGGTATAGGTGTGGAATTATCTCCTCTCAAAAACAGCAGCGCTAGGAAGAAGTATGAATAGTCTTCGGTTCATGTCACCAATCTGGCTACTACATCTAATTCAGGGTTTCTTAGAGGCATGAAGGCCCTTGCTAGGGATAAGCCATGATCCTATTATCTTTAAATGTTAGAGGGGTGGTGGGTCCCCATAAACTGTCTTCTTTAAGTAATATTTTAAATTTTACTAAGGTGGATATTGTGTTTTTTCAAGAAACACTTGTGGATGAATTGAAGGCCCGTAATTTTATGTATTCTCTTTGTCCTACTTGGTACATATGTGTGGTTAGTGCAGTTGGGAAGTCGGGAGGGATTCTAGTTGCTTAGAACCCCATTATTTATAATCTTAACCCATTTATAAGTGTTGGTGGTATATTGCTGACAGGTATATTCATAAGCCTGACAATAGCAGGATTAGTTTTATAAACGCATATGGTCCTTGCGCAGGGAGAAGATTTCTCTAGGAACAGGTTGAATCTAATGGATTATTAGCAGAGTAAAACCTCATTTTGGATGGTGACCTAAACTTCACTACTAGCATAGAGTAAGTGTGGGGGGTGGATGCTCGCCCTGATCCATTGGCAGACTTCTTCAGAGATCTCTTTCAGAAGAATCGTATGGTGGATGTGAAGCCATCGGAGTTAGTGCCCACATGGCATAATGGTAGAAGTGGTGAACAAAATATTCAAAAAAGGATGGACATAGTATATGTGGCAGAAGGTTTATTGCATGAAACTACAAGATTTAGATCGTGGGTTGGACACCCATACTTCTCGAATCATGTGCCAATATTCTTTTAGTTGAACAATGGCTATAGCTCAGTGGCCTGTCCATTTAATATCAATCATTCCATTTTGAAGGATGAGTGATTTGGGGTATTAGTCCAGTCAGTTTAGAATTCTCCATACCTTTGTAGTGGGGCAGGTGCCCAAAGGAGACTTGTACAGAAGTTAATTAATTTAAAGAATCATACCAAGAGTTGTCAAGAACAAAAGAAGATTATGGATAATAGAGAGTTGACATCTCTAGCAGGGGAATTAGTTAAACTAACTAAATAGAGTTGGGAAAGTGGTTTAAGTCATGACCAGGGTGCTCATCTAAAGAAGTTAGAATTGGATCAAAATTATTATTTGATGGAGGAGGAGTCCCCCTAGCGTTTTAAAAGCCGAGCACTATGGATTAAAAATGGTGAGAAAAATACAAAGTATTTTCATCAATATGATAGTTTTAGATGGAATAAAAAAAATCTCTGGGAAATATTGGATGATCGGGGACAATCACACCTGGGGAAGGAGGCCATAAAAACTGAATCTTTGTGTTACTTTAGGCATTTTTATCAATAATCAACATAAAATAGAATTGTGGAACAGATTGAGGCAATTAATCACTATCCCGGGTTGGTGATGGAGGAGGAGGTGCAATTATTGGAGAGCCTGGTTACCAAGGAGGAAGTACTTGAAGTTCTGAAAGGGTTTATGAAGGATAAGAGCCCATGCCCGTATGGGTGGACTGTTGAGTTTTACCTGCACTTCTTTGAGGTGGTGGAAGAGGCACGCATGACAGGGGCAGTGTATAAGGGTATGAACATAACCTTTATTGGGTTAATCCCAAAGGTAAATGCGCCAGCTACATTTGGTGACTTTCGGTCGATTTATTTGTGTAATCTTTTCTATAATATCATTAAAAAGATAATTTCCAAGAGGATTAAACCAATTATGTCTTGTACTCTGTCGGAAGAGAAATTTGGCTTTCTCAAGGGTAGACAAATTGGGGATGAAATTGGGACTATACAGGAGTGTCTACATAACATTAAAGAGAAAAAATTGAAGGCTTTAATCCTTAAAATTGACTTAAAAAAAGCATATGTTTGCATTAGCTGGGATTTCCTCAGGTTGGTTTTACTCCAATGTGGATTTGGGCTTATGATGACTAACTGGATCATGGGAAGTGTTACGTTAACGTCCTTTGTGGTGCTCATAAATGGAGAATCAACATATTTTTTTAGTAGTGAGAGAGGATTTAGAAAATCGTTTCCTCTGTCGCCCCTACTATTCATTCTCATTATGCAAGGATTAAGTCTTTCCTTAAAAAAAAGTAAAGGGGAACATATTTTGTCCGGTATAAGGTTTCGATATTTATCCAGATCTTGCATCTACTTTTTGTAGATGATATCCTCATCCTAACAAATGATTCACTTGCGGAATGGAGGGAGATAAGTAGGGTTTAAATTATTTCTGCTTGGCATTGGGTCTACAAGTAAACTCACATAAAACTACTCTTTATCAGTATGGGGTTTTCTAGTTGGTTCTTGACTCACTGAATTATATTCTGCCTTATAATTATCAAGAACTTTCAGATGGGTTTAGATGCCTTGGGTATTTCCTTAAGATTGTGAGATACAAAAGTAAGGATTGGCTTTGGCTCATTGAGAAATATGATCAAAATATTAACCACTGGTGCAATCGATGGTTAACTCTAGGGGGATGTCTCACTTTGATCAAAGAGGTTCTAGAGAGTCAATTGATTTACTGGTTGACTTTAGTGAATCTGCCTTATCTGATAATTATTAAAATTCGCCAACTCATATACAATTTTATGGATGGGAGCTTGAGAAAAGAAAAGCCTACATATCTGTGAGTGGAAGCAGATTGCAAGACCAAAGATCTATGGGGGATGGGGATTACAGAATATCCTAGATTTTAGTAAAGCCCTGACTGCTAATAGTATTTGGAGAGCATTGATGAAGGAGGGGTTATGGAATAGGGTTATAAAAGATAAGTACATGCCATTTTTATCTACTTCTAGCTAGATCTGAACAGTGGATATTACAAAGGAGAAAGGTTCTAAGGTATGGAAATATTTATTAAAGTCCCTCCATCTATTACTTCACTAGTTGGCATGGATCTCGAGGAATGGGCACTCTATCTTGATTGGGAAAGATTACATCCTGGGGATGGGTTAGTCAGATATTTTATCGGAGGAATTGATTGAGGTGATAAATAGAAAATGAATTTATTAGCTATCCCAGGCTAAAGCAATGTCACAGGTGGGCCGGATCACATCCAATTGGATATCTAGTGAAGATTTGGAATTGACTGGGTGTTTATGGGTTGAATGGAAAGCTTATCACATTGCTCTTATTAACAATGGTATTATACTGCAGGATAAATCTGATTAGCTTAAATGGACTGGAGGTAACAAGTCTGGTTAGGTAATGGTAAGAAACATCTATCTAGCAGTCAAAAGTTGTAAATGGATCTATAAGTTTGGTGGTTGGCGTAAGGCCATGTGGGATTGGGATTGTTCACTGAAAATTAAGCTCTTTTTCTGGTTAATGATAGAAAATAAAATTCTATCGTGGGCTACCCTTCAATGAAGAGGATTCATAGGTCCTAGTGTTTGTAAACTATGCATGAAAAGTACAGAATTGACTGAACATCTATTTCTGGAGTGTGCCTTCACGCAGGAGGTCTGGATTAGCCTTAAAAGGTTTATCAACTATACTGGCAGCTAGGTGGGGGATAATTGAATTAACTGCTACAAATATTGGAGAGTCCAAAATTCACATCTACCCACTCTCTCGGCTATAATCTGTTGGTCTATCTAGAGGGAGCGCAACTTTGCGGTCTTTGATGAATGCATTCCCAAGATTGTGAATGTTATTCATAGTGCTTTATTTGCATACAAAGAATATAAAAAGAATCATATGGAGGCTATCCAGTGAGTTAAGGTGCCTATTCTGGACAAGGGAGGAATGATGGGTTGCTTTGATGGAGTGGAAGCAGCAAATGGATTGAATAGCTGAGCGGGAGGCATCATAAGGATTAAGGATCAAAGCAACTACCAATGGCTCCTTAATTGTGGGCCTGGTACTAACACTCGAGGTGAATTACTTGGTGTGTGGGCACTACTCTCCTTGGAATTCTCATTATCCATTCAGGAACTTCACGTATTGGGAGACTCCAAGATAATCATTAACTGGTTAAACAGGAAAGGTCATCTTCAGGTTGTCTCATTGGACTGTTGGATGGATAGAATCTCGGTATTAATCAACCAGTTCCAATTATTATCCTTTGATCATGTATACAGAAAAGACAATCAAGAGGCGGATAGGTTACCAAACAAGGCACTCATAAAGGAACTTGGGAAGCTCATCTACTACAAATGTGTTGGGAAACATGATGGGCCACTTCAGTTCCTAGACATCTACTAGCACAGTTGGATATCCTTGAGGGAGTGGTTCTTTATCTCTATTTTGTAAGAAGGTTTCGGGCACCTGTGTATGCCATTTTGCTATTATTGAAAACTTTGTGTTATCACTTTGGGACTATGGGGGTTTAGTATATAGCTTCCATATGTTACTAGTGTTGGTGCTTTTCTCATTTGAGAATTTTGAAGTGGTATTATGGGCTGGGGTTTTATTGTGGATGTACTCGGAATATTTTTCAAGAGACTTATGATCTTTATGACATAAGGAAGAGATACTTTTTGGATGTGAAAGTTTTATATTATCATAAATATAAAGAGTAATTTTTTATGGAATTTTTTTTTTCTATTTATACATTGGTTTTCTATTATAGAAATCCATTGAAATATTCATAGGTTTGGTTTTTCATTTATGTATTTTATATTTAGTGGATGTTAATCATTATCATTTAGTATAGAAATCCATTGAAAGAGATAAATTTATTATTGAATGTGTAATCCTTTTTATGTTCAATATGAAGTTGATACATGACATTTAAAAACAAATATTAATAAAAAAAATATTCGGTGTGAACCATGAATAAAATATTTCAATTTTCACCTAAAATAAAATATTTTTTTAATAAACTTACACTTAAAAAACATTCACAATAATATGCATTTAAATTTTTTCTAGATACATTAGCTATTCCAACCAATTTTTTATTAACGATTCTCATAAGTAAGTATTTTAAACATCACAACCATGCTAAGTTAGCTTGGATTTAATCTAGTAGTTAAAACATGGAGATGTGTAATTCATTTTGTGTTCAACATGGAGTTTTTCAACTTATATTTAAAATATAAGTATTATTTTCCAGTGTAGATTCATTAACTCAAGATGTTTAAACAAGCATGGAAGGAATTGTATATTTTACTTTCAATTACTTTATCTCTTGTTCTCTCGATCTATATAAAGTTGATATAAAACTATTTTACTTAAGGTGGCATTGAAATATTTTATTTATGGTTCTCATGTCAATTCCATGTTGAACAAAGGAGGAATTACAAATGTGGAGATGCCTAACTTTATGCATTTTATCATTTAAATATTGTCTCCAAATTATTTCTCAATTATCAATAATCATATATATATATATATATATATATATATATATATATATATATATATATCAAACCCATAAAAAAGAAATGAATAAGCTCATAGAGGTAGGCCATGAGTGTAAAAAAAGAGCCTTGGACCCCATTATTTTTTTGTATAAATCAGTATAAAGATGAGGAAACACTTGCAATAGTGAAGGAAAAACTAAAAAATAAATCCCAAATTGAAACAATTTACCTCATACAAGCAAAGAGAAAAACTCCAAGCTTAAAAGGGTCGAGAATATTTATAAATGAAGACCTCATTCTAGAAGATTGAGTGGAATTAAGGAAGGAAGTTCAAAACGTAAAAGAAACTAC
The DNA here is from genome assembly GCA_032191745.1 of Picea mariana. Classification (NCBI taxonomy): domain Eukaryota; kingdom Viridiplantae; phylum Streptophyta; class Pinopsida; order Pinales; family Pinaceae; genus Picea; species Picea mariana. The sequence continues at coordinate 80,997 of JASDQU010437051.1, read as the reverse complement.
GAAAGAAAATGGGAAATAGTTAGGAATTAAAAAAATATTATCAAGGATAGAGACCAACAAGATAATAGTAAATAGGAATTTGGTACACTCTGGATCCTCTCATGGAACTGTCATTGTTATATCAAGTTTTTCCTCACCACATGCAAATTTCTTAAAAGGAATTTTCCATTTCCCTATGTAGACTTGAAGTCCCCTTTTACACTTCCCAGAGCCAAAAAATCAAATTTTTTCACATACACTCACCCTACCAGTTAGACATCATGTGTATATGGAGGTTGCACCACTACAACCTGCATACATCGAGTTTGGTGCTCAAAATTAAAAATTGTGTCAGGTTTCCATGTCACGTCATGAGATCCGTGATCCTTGACCTTCCATATACTGGAAACATTCCGAATCGGCCCTTCAGTTCCATTTGAAGGCTATAAATTGGGCCATATCCAAACTGTGGAAGAGGAGAGAATTCAACTTTTGAGAACAAAGATACTCTGGAGAATTTTTCACTTCACATTGAGTTTGCATCCCTTTGTCCTTTAAAGTATGTACACATTTTTCAACCCCCAAGCTCTTCCCTCTTTGATGGAGAATCTCATTTTCTATATTATATGAGTTTTCCTTTGGTGGAGGATTGAATTGGTGGAGGCCCAACTAGAAGGGACTTATTTTATCAGTTTTGAGATGTACCGACACAAAAGTTTTGTCACTCATACACTTTTTTTGATCATTTTTTAATAGAAATACTCTTTTCTCGTCCAATGTATGTCTTGCAAATATTTGAATTATTATTCCATGGGCATATATGTTATGAATGTTAATCGTTAATGTTATTGATGTGCTAACATTATATATTATCACCATATGCTTTCATATATTGGTTGTTTAGGACAAGTTGCAGGTATAAATCTTTGAGTCAAGTGCTCAATGATGGTGTTCATCGAACGTCCAGACATGGTAGGCTCTTTATCTTGTCTTGTTAGAATTTTCATATATATATAGCATACTTGCGATTAGAGTTAATTTTTGCAGTCATTCCATCTATTGTGGTTTACCCCATGCCATAGAGTGATTTTCCTCATAACAGAATTGCCGAGCTTACTGGGGATTGAATCTTCTATTTTGGGTTTGGAGTGTTTTTCTCCTTCGATTGCTCTCTGTTAGCTTGAGTTTCCTTGTCGCCTGATTGCTTGAAAACCTATTTTTACTTTGTATATGAATTTATTTTCCTTTTCCTTGCCTTGGTAGTGATTTAATACATATACGTGATTTTTCCCTTGACAGATGCATACATACATGAGATGTCCTTCTATAGGGTGCAAACATATGTGGTTTTTTCTTAAAAAGTCACGTACATCAACCTTTTTTTATTACTTGTTGAGTTTGGTGTATTTTGGGTAATTTTTTATGGTTGTTGAGTCTTCTTGGGTCTATGTCCTAACTTTTAAGTGCATGCAAAGTGACATGAAACCTTTTATGGTTGAATTTTCGGGCATTTTTTCTTTTTCATTGGTTGTCCTTGCATATTGGTCTAAGTTTTTGCTTCTTGGTATCTGTTAAGGAAAATATATGAATTTATCTTACTAAAGCATTTTCAGATCTTGCTTGACTAAAGAAAGATAGTTGGGAATATTACCTTATGTTTATAGCTTCAAAATGTATTTCACAATCCACAAGTATTAATTACAAGGGCTTAGGATGGTTTTTTAAATAAAAAGATTGTTGCAAAATATAACATTTTAATGTAATTTTCTTAACATACACAAATTGCAGAAGGTAAATATGGGGATCAAAAGAAAAAACAACCAACTCACAAATTAACAAAAATGAGATAGAATAACAATCTCTTTATTTCATTCCAATAAATAAAAAGTATATTTCTCTTTACAAAACTCCCTCTTGGGGCATGGACCAAGGTCAAACTTAGATATCCCCAATGAAAACAATACAAAAGGTTTCTGACAATAAGTAAAAACTGAACCTTAAAATCTGGATCTGCTTGCCACAGACTGCTGGCCACTTGACTCTGCACAATATCCTTTATCAGTCATGAAAATCAATTTATAAAAAAACAAGTCTACACAGAATATCAAAGATAGATCAACACCTCTGAAACAAGAATTTTAATGATATGGTTCATCTTTGAACATTGTTGTCTACAATAGGACCCTTTTCCCAAAAAGAGAATTAGGCCTTTAATGAGTTGAAGAATGAATGAAAAATGAACTATCTCAATAAAACTCAAGAGATAACCTTAGTATGATTTCTCCTCCTATTCTCCTCTTGTTCTTCCTTTTGATTTGTCCTTTGTGCATTCCAAATTAGTTGAAGTAGTTCAACTACCTCATTTAGTTAAGTTAATTAAACTTAAATAATTTTAGTTTAGGGGAAGTAATAATAATAATTATTAAGGGTATTTTTATTGAATAATAACTAAGTAGGTGAGACCCCTTGTGACTCCCTTTTATTTCTTTACAAAAAATAAACACAATTAGACAACCAATAAAACACATGCCTCCTTATGTCTCCCATAAATATTTCCAAAATTTGAATATTAAATATCAGAAAATTCAAATTATATCCAAAACATGTCAATATCCGCAATATCCCAAAAAATAGTTTTTTGTCCAAAACTTTATGTAGTCCACTATCATAAACAAGTAAACCACAACATATAAATCAAAATCCATATTTTCCAATTTGGGAGACAATTCTTCTTCTGTCACTATTGTCCCCTTTGGACTTCCCTGAATTAACCTTATGTTGGGTGGAACTTTGATGCTTAATCTTACTAATAACATGGGATAAATAATCCCTCAAGTGCATAAGGGAGGACAATGTGTTAGGGACCTAACCCCTATAGGTATAACAATATATTTCCATGTAATAAAGGTCAATATTAATAAGGCCTAGAAATAAGGAAGAATAAGTCTAATGTAAGAACACCTAATAGAAGCTTTCACTTCTAGAAGGATCTTCCTCTAGATGGTTCTTTTGATAGACATATTTATTATAAATAGGAGTTGAGGGTATGAAAGTTTTTGTCTTGGATATTATTGTAATAGAGCTCTACTCTGTTGAAGGTTGCCCCCTTGAAGAGGCAACTGAACATTTCTCTCAGCAATCAAGGTGCTCTTTCTGGTATTATTCTAGTATCATTTTGGTATTATTCTGGTGTTGTTATGGTTATATTTTTGTTCATATGCTATTTCTAGCTATTTATTTATGTTTTTATTACCTTATATATCTAGAATATTACAATTGGTATCAAAGCACCATCCTCGATGGAAAATTGTGGGTTAATTTTTTTCAGGGTAGAGACGTATTCCAACATATTTAAGCTACAGAGATTTGTCATTACACACATAAACCCACAGTTGGGGATTCATACACACAAGAAATAAAAGTGGTGCTTAAGAACACATATGTTGGCTACCCTTGTAACCCTTGTTGGTACCCCTTCGAGTGGTAGCGCATCAGACAACACATGTATATGAATCAACCTATATATCTTGAAGCCCTCCATAGATAAACTGATTGACCACCTGACTGTTATAGTTGCACCGAGAAAAACACTTGGGAGGATACTTCTAGTACCTAGGTAGTCAGGTAGTATGGCTAAGGGCACGATCTAGCCTCCTTAGTTGTTGGCCTGAGATATTGGGATGAGTACTACCGTTGGACCCCATGCGTATATCAGAGAGATATAGCAAAGGGAAAACCCCTATCTGTATAACCCTTGAATACCTAACCCTTGGGATGGGAACAAAAATAGAACATAAAATATCTATTGTGGTACAACTGTGTCTCATGCATTTGAGTTGCAAAATTACTACACATTTCTTCCTATTAAGCATTTGGGCATTTCATCACTACAATATTCTTCATATCAGAGTATAAATCCATAGAGGTAAAAACAAAAAGTATGTATTCTGTTGGCACCATTATTTGATACCTATTCCATTGGATTTCTCTCTTCGCCCTTATCGCATTCATACCTATCATGTTTTAGTAATTTTTTTTTCTTGTAGACCTGACCCACTTCAAACACCCTTATTTGGGCTTTACCCCATTGGATTCAACTCGTCACCTTGATCGTTGTGATATAGTTCACCCATAAACCATTTTTTGTGTGGTCCCACCCACCCCTTTTCATGTTCCCACGTCATCATGGCCCATACCCATAGACAAAACTTGGAAGCTCACTTCAATACCTTGCACTCTAATTTCACAAAAAACCAACAAGAAGTGAGACATCTCAGTGCCAATATTGCCACCATCTATCAAAATATTCATTCCTCCATCCTTGCCTCAATCACGGAACTCAAACAAGATCTCAAATAAGACATTACTACCTAGCTTGATTATGTTGCTACGATGATCTATGCCAAGCTGCATATACCTATAGATCTTCTCTTATCTGAACCACCTTTGCATGTTGTAGATAAAACTTTCTCTCATTCCCAGAATTTTCATCCCCGTCACTTTCAGCGTGACCTAGGCCTTCCGCATGTGGATGTGACCAAATTTGCTGGATCAGATCCCCCTAGCTGGGTAACTCAAATGGAACATTATTTCTCTTTGTATGGAATTACAGATGAGTTGGTCAAACTCTGGTATGGTGTTCTCCATTTAGATAAAGAACATTGGCAATGGTGGAAATGGATAAAAAATGTCCGCCAAGGGTATGTGGCTTGTACACACTTAGTGGTAGATATTTATGAACGCTTTGACACTGAAAATAACCATTTAGGTTGCTTGAAAAAGTTGAAACAATATGGCACATTGGAAGACTTTATAACTTCTTTTGAGCATATGGATTTTCATACAGAGGGCATGTCTGATGATTTTTTCTGAGAATGTTTTATTAGTGGCCTCAAAGATGATATTCGTGCTCATGTCATCATGGATCAACCTCAGAGTTGGGTGGATGCTACTAAAAGAGATAAGGAAGCACAACAGGTTGTCTCTTATCAAAACCAAAAACCCTCTTTTATTCCTTACACTAAACCAATAACTCCCACTCCTCCTTCTACTCCACTAAAGATCCAGAAATTGACTAGGACCAAAATGGATGAACACCAACTTAAATTCCTTTGTTATAATTGTGATGGCAAATATTTTTCAGGATACAAGTGTATGGAACAAAATATTTTTATGGCCATCTCAGAGGATTTTTTAGAAGAGTATTTTGAGCCCCCCCTTATGTAAGGGTCACCTAAACCCATTGACACAACCCCTCCCTCAGACCCTCTAGAAGTAGAACCAATCATTTCCCTAAATGATCTCACTGGCTTCTCTGCTCCCCAAACCCTCAAGATAATTGGTTACATCAAGCATCAAAAGGTCATAATTCTTGATAATAGTGGAAGCACCCATAATTCATTGCCGCAATGCCCAAGAAACTAATTTTTATATCCGTGAAGTCAATAATTTTCAAATCATGATTGCCAATGGAAGGTCCATGAAATGTGGAGGGCATTTTGAAAATCTACATCTCCAAATTGGTGAATACCAGATGAAATATCATATGTTTTCTATTGACATGGGCGATTGTGACATTGTGTTGGGTGCAAAATGGCTAAGGACTTTGGGTCACATTCTCATGGATTTTAAGAAATTAACCATGCAATTCGACTAGGACTACCAATAATATAAGTTCCAAGGCATCACCGTCGGTTCCTTGGAGATCATTATCTCCCATCACATGAAAAATCTTCTCGAAAAAGGTCATTCTGGAATTATTTCCCAACTCCATTCCATACAAGCAACTTAGACACCCTCTGTGTCGTAGGACCTCCAATCCATCCTCTCTAAACATCAAGTGATTTTTTCCACTCTCCAGGGACTTCCTCCTTCTGTGGTGTTCATGATCATTCCATTCCCCTTGTCCCGAGAAGCATTCCTCCCAATATTCGTCCCTATCGTCACCCATCTTCCCACAAAAATTAAATTACGAAAATTGTTCAAGACCTACTCCATGTAGGTGTTATTCACCCTAGTACGAGACCCTAATATTCACATGTGGTCATGGTCCTTAATAAATAAGGTTCTTGACGCATGTGTATTGACTTCCATACCCTCAACAAACTCACCATTAAAGACAAATTTCCCATTCTTGTCATTGATGATCTCTTGGATGAATTGAGTGGCACCCAATGATTTACTAAACTTGATCTTTGTTCTGGCTACCACCAGATCCATATGAAAAAGGAAGACATTTGTAAGACTCCATTTAGAACTCATGAGGGACACTATGAATTTTTGGTCATTCCCTTTGGCTTTTGTAATGCTCCCTCCACTTTCCAAATCCTCATGAATCATGTATTCCTTCCTTTTCTCCATCATTTTGTCTTAGTTTTATTTGATGATATCCTCATCTATAGTAAAAACTGGAAAACACATCTTGCTCATGTGGATGTAGTTCTCCATGTACTCTCTGAGCACCAACTTTTCCTCAAACAATCTAAATGTGTTTTTTATGCCTCAAAAGTTGAGTACTTGGGTCATCTTGTTGGCAAGGCCAACGTCAGGGTGGATCCTAAAGAGATTGAAGCTATGCAAGATTGGCCTCACCCAAAGTCTCTCAAAATCTTGCATGGATTTCTAGGTTTAACAGGTTATTATCGCAAGTTTTTTAAATGTTACTCCTCGTTTAGTTGAATTAAACAAGCTCAAGAAAGTAAAACATGCTAAGTTTTGGTTAGTACAATTAGCAATAGGGACCAAGAGAACAATAATAGATTTTATTCATGAATGTGAACTCAGCATGGATGGTCAAAGTACAAAGTTAGATTGAACATTTTACCTTTGGGATATTATGGTTTAATCATTGGAATGGACTGGTTAGAGAAACATAAATTAATATTAAACTGTTACGAAAAGGCACTTATTTATAGATACGAAAACAAGACATTTAGGAAGATACAAGGGATCAAAAAACTAGTTTCGGTTAGACAGATATCAACCATGCAATTTAAGAAATGTATGAACAAAGGTTTCCAAGTTTATATTGTTCAAGTAACTAATATGTTAGAAAAGGAAAACAAACCCATTTTAGAGGACTTTGCACTCCTACATGGGTTTAGATATATATTTGTGGATGAAATACCAGAACTACCTACAATAAGAGAGATAGATTTATCTGTTGATCAACTACCTGGATCTTCCCCGATATCTAAGGAACCTTATAGAATGAGTCTACCCAAATTAACATAACTAAAAATTCAGCTGCAAGAACTGCTAGATAAATAACATATGAGACCAAGTGTCTCATCTTAGGGAGCACCAGTTCTCTTTGTTAAAAAGAAAGATCAGACCTTGAGACTGTGCATTGAATATCGACAACTAATTAAGATGACGATCAAGAGTAAGTATCCTTTACCCGGAATTAATGACCTACTTGACTAATTTGGAGGAGAAAGTATCTTCTCCAAGCTAGATTTAAGGTCTTGTTTTCACAAAGTCAGAATAAAATATGAATATATAAATAAAACAACATTTAGAACATGTTACAGACACTATGAGTTTGTCGTAATTATGTTCAGTCTTACTAATGCACCAAAAACCTTTATTTGTTTGATGAATAGTATATTCAATCAATATCTGGATAAATTTGTGTTGGTGTTTATCGATGATATTTTAGTTTACTCAAAAATTGAAGAACATGAAGAACATATGGAAATAGTATTGCAAACCTCAAGGAAACATAAGTTGTATGCAAAGTTTGATAAGTGAGACTTCTACCAAAGAAAGATACAATACCTAGGACACGTGATATCCGAATATGGTATTGCAGTTGATCCATAAAACATAAAATCCATTATGGAATGGCCTATCCCTAAGGATGTAGTAGACATCAGATCATTCATAGTAATTAGCAACTATTACCAAAGATTTATTGAAGGATATTCTAAAATCACGTATCCAATTACATCCCTACATAAAAAAGGAATAATATTTACTTGGTCACAAAAGTGTGAGGACAACTTTGATAAATAAAAAAGATTGTTAACTACAACACTTATCCTAAGGGTAGGGGATCCCGATAAATATTTTACAGTTTTCATGGATGCAAGCAAAGAGGGCTTTGGAGGTGTTCTAACACAATATGGACACGTCATCTATTATGAATCATGTAAACTGAAAGAACATGAACAAAATTGTGTTACACATGATTTGGAATTAGCAGCCATAATTCATGCTCTGAAAATGTGGCGACATTTTTTAATGGGGAGAAGGTTTCTGCTACTGAGAGACAATAGTGGTGTAAAGTTTTTATTCAGTCAACCAGATCCCAACGCAAGGAAAATGAGATGACTGGCTGTTTTTAGTGAATTTGATTTTGAGGTACGACACATCAAAGGTAAAGAAAAAAAAGTTGCAGATGCTCTAAGTCGAAGGTCTAACAAACTTTATGAGATAAGTGTTAGCAAAGAAGAAAATGACATCAAACAAAGAATAAAATTTGCAATCATTAACGACGAAAAGTACATCAAAAAAACAACATAATTGCAAGAAAATGCAGAAAAAATGAACAAAATAGATCTGATTTAGATAAAAATGGACCACTAAGGTTCAAAAACAGACTGTATTTACCTAATTCTACTAATTTAAAATCAACAATTCTTGATGAATTGCACAAAAGGATGTATTATGGTCATCGAGGATACCAAAAAATGATAACATCTTTAAGAAAATTGTTTTATTGGCCTACAATGAAGAGTGAAACAACTGAATATTTATCTAAGTGCTTAGATTGTCAACAGGTAAAGGATGAACATCAACATCCACACAGTTTTCTACAACCTCTACCTATACCAAAATGGAAGTGGGAGATTATCTCATTGGACTTCATCACAGGTTTGCCTAAGACTCAAAAGAAAAATGACTCGATTATGGTAGTGAGTGATAAAATTAGCAAATCTTCACATTTTATACCTGTGAAATTTACTTATAAAGCAATTAATATTGTTGAAATTTTTATGAAAGAAATATTTAGATTGCATGGAATTCCTAATATGGTGATCTCTGACAGAGATGTCAAATTTATGTCAATGTTTTGGAAGGAATTGTTTGCAGGATTGGATACTAAACTTAACTTCAACACAAGCCACCATCCACAAACATATGGGAAAGCCAAACGAATAAATCATATTGTAGAAGACATCTTAGGAATGTACGTAAGAACGAAACCAAATAAGTGGGAGGAGTACCTACACTTAGTTGAATTTTCTTACAATAATGGCTACTAGACATCAACCAAGATGAGTCCCTTGGAAGAATTATATGGAAGAAAATGAAAAACCCCGATTAGCTGGGATAATCTAGTTGGCAGGCATATCAGGGGACCAGAAATGCTCCAGGAAATGGAGAAAATGGTAAAAAGGGTACACCATAATTTACAGGAGGCCCAAAGCCGACAGAAAATCTATTTAGATTTAAAAAAGAGACCCCAGGAATTTCAAATTCGGGACCATGTGTATCTGAAATTTAAAGCAAGGAGGGGATCTCTAAATATAGGAAATTGTTCAAATTTAGCACCCTTGTTTTATGGCCCCTTCGAGATTTTAACTCGAATCAAACCCATTGTGTATAAACTAGCACTTCCTACAAACTTAAAATTTTATAATGTTTTTCATGTTTCCTTATCAAAAAGGTATATTCACGATCCTACTCACATCATTTATTGGAACATGGTGATGGTGGACCCAGAAGGTGAGTTCTAAGAGGAACCTCTATGCATTCTTGATAGGAAAGAAACAAGACTATGGAACAAGGCCATCACTTAGGTAAAAGTGCAATGGAAGCACTTTATCCATGAGGAGGCCACTTGGGAATTGGAGGAAGATTTACAAAAATCTTATCCAACCCTATTTTGAGAGAGGAATGAACATTGAGGACAGTGTTGTACTTAAGGGAGAGATGATGTAATATCCTCAAATTCTAGAATATTAAATTCTAAGTGAACTTTGAAATAAACTTCTGTTTTTGGAAAATTCTGATTTAGAAATTATTTTCCATTTATGGTGAATCCAAATTTGGAATTTTGATTGTTGAAATTAATTATTTGATGAGTGTTGGAAAAATATTTGACTTTTAATTTTATGGAAATAAAACAATAAGAATAAGCCAAGGAAAATACTTAGCTTGAGTTTCGATGAAAACCAGATCGCCTTTGGTTCCTTGTGAGAAAATTTGTCCATGATCTAGGAGGAGGAGGAGTGGACCCAAAACCGACTGATGGGTACCCTCGCAAAATAGAAAGGTCCCATTATTAATTTCATATATCCGTGCATAGAACGTTTCATTTGTAAAATAGAGGAAGCAACAATAAGCAAAGAAGTGAAATGAGTTATCATCAAAATAGACCGTGCATAGAGTGCTCAAACAGGAAGAACCTAATAATAATTCTCCAAACCCTGTTTGGAGTACCAAAGAAACATAAGGAGTCGATTGTGGCAAGGTAAATGATTAAACATAACTATCATCTAATTCCCTGTAATCACACAGTTGGAATTTCCTATTTGGGGTAATGACCATAATGAATAATTATTGAACTAATAAAAATTCATAAAGGTGCACAAGATGCGACCTGAGTATATTCACAATAGAGGGATCATTAAATCTAAACAAAATTACATACAGGTAAAATAAAAAAGTCTGAGTGCATAGAAATTTATAGTACGAACCAAATTCATAGGTTAAAGTCTAACTGTAAAAAAAACGTGTTCGAACCCTATGAATTTCATTCTGCATACATTCAAAGATGATTAAACAAGGATACCCACTCTTTTTCTAGTGCAGAGTGGTTGACATAGGAGAGGGATTTCATAAACGACTTAATATTATAATTGTATCAGACAAGAGATCAAGCGAAGGATGTTGTCGAGGCAGCTGGGAGACAAACCACAATTCTTCCCAGTAGAAAAATTGTTTTACATCCAGAGGACACAAACAAATGTTGTTTCAAATGAATAAAATCCTATTAATGTTTCCATATATGTACAAAATGTAAATACTAAATTTTCCTATAGAGTTTAACAACAGTCAATTCTAAATAACATCAACCAGCGTAGCAAGTTTTGGGATATTTGGATGCATTCCAGAGTGTAATAATAATAATGTTATAATGGTGAATAAAATAAAATGAGAAATATTAGAGGGTTTAATTTATAACAATGATTCAGGCCATGGTCTGACTGGGAAGGGACCACAACGACTATAGGATTGAAGACTTATAGCCAATGGAGAGGAAACCATAATAACCCTCAAACCCGAGTGTTAAATATAAAGGTTTTCACCCAACTTACAAAGGGAACCATAAACATAGTAGAATCCGAGGAGGAAAACGCATACAAAGGCGCAACTGTCATACATTGTCAACCCTCAAATAGAGGAAAACAACATGAGGTCCATTACATTAAACCTCTCATATCATTTACATTGCAGCAAATGAAGAATACTATTTATGGAATACTTCTCATAGAGAACATAAGAAATAGAATGTTTACTCACCCTTGTGCATAGAGATCCCCAGATGTACGTTTCCTCCTTCCATCAATCACCAGAGTTGAGCTTTACCAAATCATCCCTCGTATACAATGCATGGGTAGATTTTTGTTACAAACTAAAGGGGAAAGAAAAAAGAACAAGTGTTACCTCGAGGTCCTCACTAGAGGAGTAATAGTGGCTAGTACGCCCCATACCACTTCCATGTGAAGTTGAGGGAGGTGGCAAGCCTACATTGGGATTTGTATCCTAAGTGTCAATTCTGGAAAGTACATAACATGCTTCACCATTAATGGACAAAGCAAAGAGTAAATGTATATAGGCTAGCACAAAATAAGCTCAGACCCGACCTGCCATCCACCATAAAAGGGTTTTCAAAACACTTAAATGATGGGTTATGTTTAATCCTAGCGCTAACCCTAGAGCGAGAAAACTATGTTAATAGTCAGGTAGGGTTACTAACATTATGTATAGGTACATTTTGCTACACTATGATAAATAAATATGTTTTATGGGTAAAATTAAATCCCAACACTTAGGACTTATGTCTCTTAGCTCAACACTATGTCTACAATGTGTTGATCTTGTGCCCATTTTTTTAGAGCACTCATATCTTGTATAACATAGTCTATTATGTGATTAAATGTGGATAACATGTCTTGACATAGAACTAGTTGTTATTCTAAGGGATATGATGGTCATGGTCACAAAAATATTTAATACAAATAAGTGTGTGATTTATAATCGAAAAAGGACACTATAATGGAATATAACAATAAGATACAAGTTTAATTTAAATCTCCTTCGACCTTTAAGAGGGGTAATGACAAAGAAGTAAAACTGATATGCATACAATAAAAGAATAAGATATATTTAATGGATTATCTTTGTGTCGAAAACAATGTTGGAGATTCAAGGGACTTTATTATCGAGGACATGTTGCGAATGTATGTAAGAACAAAACCAACTAAGTGTGAGGATTACCTACACATAGTTGATTTTTCTTACAATAACGATTATCAGACATCAGCTAAGATGAGTCCCTTCGAAGTATTATACAAAAGGAAATGCATGACCCTGATTAGTTGGGATAATCCAATTGACAAGATTATGGTGAGACTAAAAATGTTCCAAGAAATAGAGAGAATGCTAAAAAGGGTACAACAAAACTTAAAAGCAGCCCAAGAACGATAGAAAAGCTATGTAGACCTAAAAACAAGACATCAATAATTTTAAATTAGGGAACATGTATATCTAAAAGTCAAAGCGAGAAGGAGCTCTCTAAATCTAGGAAATTATTCCAAATTGGTGTCAAGGTTTTGTGGCCCCTTTGAGATTTTAACTCAAATCGGAACCGTATTGTATCAACTATCACTTCCTGCAAGTTTAAAAGTTCATAATTTTTTTCATGTTTCATTACTAAAAAGATATATTCATGATCCTACTCACATCATTGATTGGAATATGGTGCAGGTTGTAATGTCCCCCACCTCTTAATTAAGAGGTGATGAGGAGACTCAGTGGCCTAGGCATCCCCACTAGGCCATAGTCTCACACTGAAGGGGAGGGTAAACTAGACTAAGGTTATATTATTAAGTTGACTTGAGGAAAAAGGTTAAACGGAGTAAAAGATAATTCAATAAAAGAATAGAAGTTAACCCTGGGAGTTAATCTAACTCAACAGAGAAATAGAAGGAAAAGGATAAATAGAAGGTTGGGGCACACCTATTATTCATTCTGGATTTTGGTATTTTCTTTTTATTTCTCTTGAGCATACAATTTGGGGTTTTTTCTGTACAAAGCCTTGTGAGAAACTCAGTGGTGAGAGACCCACTCACTTGTTTCACAGCTTGGTCTTGGGGATGAAAGACTCCACCCACACCATTCTACACTCAACACACTTCCACCTATCGATTCAGAAAAGCAACAGGGCCGTGTTGTTCATGAGTTTCCAACAAGGGTGCATCATCATTTAAATAAGGGTTCGATCCAGTTGATCAGGAGAGCCTTTGATCATTCTGACACTTGGGATTTACTTGCAAGGTCTCAACCATCCTTTTGAGGGTTTTTCTAGAGAGTTATCACCATTGGATATTTAGCTTCAAATTGGGATGGCTTGGAGGCAAGAGGACGTCCTGTGATTCATTATTTTTCATATATAGGGAGATCTATTTGGAATCTGGGTCTGAAACATCTCATACAGGTTTCCCATAGCCCAATCTACATTCCTAGAGAGTTTCAGAGCATTTGGAGGTCTCCTTCATCAGGGTCAAGTTATCCAGGAGGGCACAACTTCATTTGAGGATTCAGTGTTTGGAGGGGTTTTCCTTAGCCTTTCACCTTGAGACTTCAAGAGGGGATTACTGTCACCTGTATCTATCTTTTGGCAGAGTTTGGACTCATTTGGAGTTTTCCTACAATGGGGCCGAATCATTGAGGGTTTCATCTATCTGCTAAAGTGTGGCATCTTCCAGACTGAGGATCTTGGGATTCATATGGCCCAGATCCACTTGCATTAGTCTTCATCTCTCATCCAACAATTGGAGGCTTATTTTGTATCGGTAGAGCATTTTGTAGCAACTTGTATTTCTTATCTATTGGGTCATCTCAAGATTATTCCATATCTGCCCTCTATTGTATCTGTTTCATGCTTCTTATAAAAAAAGGTCAGATATTTTCTTGTGTTATCTATATCTTGAATGTATTGTGATCTTTCACGTGTTGGATGAATCTTGTATGAACACCACTTAATAACTCAACAACTCAATAAGTCACCTGCACATCAAACACAACAATGATAGTTAGTGGTTTCAAGCAAAAAAATTGGCTTGGGATCATTACAATGGTATCAGAGATTTGATCCTCCAAACCTGTGGAGGGATCAACGCATGCAAAGGTACAATGGAATCCTTATGGGTAGAAGGAAGAAACCAAGCAGTGAAATAGAGGCTGAAATGGAAGGGTCAGGGGATGACCATGAGCATCAAGGCTTGGCCTTCTTGGTAGCCAAATTTGACAAATTCCAGCAGACCATAAATCTCACTGAGGGAAAATTGGTCCACCATTTAGACGAAAACCAGGAAACCAACCAAAGGGGACAGGTCGAAATCTCTGAAACCTTGAAGAAGGTTGACGAGAATCTAAAGAAGATTGACGAGAACCAATCCCAGATAATTGATCTTTTGATGCAAATGACCCATCAAGGGAAGGACCCTGAGACATATGGGAATAATATGGCTAGTGGATCCGGTGGATTCCATGGTGAGATTAGATATAACCTGGAAAAATTTCCCAGATCCGAAGGAAGTCAGGGAGGAGGCACGTCCAATGGAAATATGGGTAGTAGGGTCAACCCTAGGCCATACATGCCCACGTTCACAGATGAACAACTAGGCCGACATTTGGGTAGCAGGGTTAACCTGAGGCCATACATGCCCACATTCACAGATGATCAAGGGCAATAAGAACATGTGGATGAATTTGTTGAACAAATGACAAGATGTACCAAGGAGTACTACATTTTGGATATGACAATTCAAAAGAAGATGTCCCTGGAACAATACTGCCAACTCAAGTTTAGAAATCAACCTAGTCCAAATCACAGGGGAAAATTTGAGTTTGAACGAAGAGCAAGAAAGATAGAGATTTTGTACTTTGATGGTATAGCCAAAATAACAGCACAAGCATGGGTGCAAAAGATGGATACGTGCCTACAGCTTAACCCTGTGAGGGAGATGGAAGCCCTCATGTTTTCCACTATGTACTTGGATGGAAAGGCTCATGATTGGTGGTATCATGGACTCACCACATTAGGCCACAATCAAGTAGCATCCTACCTAGAATTTACTCAGAGACCCATTGATAGTTTTGATCAAGGGGATCCTGAGCTACACTTCCGGGAGCTCACATAGCTTCATGGTTGAGGTGTATATTGAATATTTTCAGAGGTTGGTAGTAATGGTCCAAGACATTTCTACAACTAGACTCATGATCCTCTTCACTGAGGGGTTGATGGAACCCTTGAAGGGTTGGGTAAAGGCCTTCAAGCCTACCAACCTACAGGAGGCTATCTGGAAGACGAGGGATCTATGACCAGATGCTAAGCCAAAATTCATACACAGGCCACCTCTTAACAATGGTGGAAGAGATCAAAGTCCTCTAATGAACCAGGGAGGACGTGACCCAAGGGGTTTTGACAGGGTTCGTGGTAGAGTGGATGAGAACACCAAGAGGGAGTTGAGAAGGAAGAAACTTTGCTTCACTTGTAAAGAACCATGGAACCCAACACACAAATGCATGCGCCATGGTCAAGTGCACTACATTGAGGGCACTTCAAATAATGAGGAGGAAGAAGAGGTCATCCAGATACAAAACATGGATACTGAAACCATTGAGACAGAAGAGGAGCAGATCACAAGATATGAAAGTATGGCCACTTTGGCATCTATTAGTGGAGTGCCCAAGTATAACACCTTCCAAATGAAGGGGGTCTAGTAGGGATAGAGGGTTTAAGTTTTGATTGACGGAGGAGCTTCCCACAACTTCATTGATTCAACATTACTGAAAAGAAGGCACATACCCACGGTAGAATTTGAAGGATTCAAGGTGGAGGTAGCAGGTGGAGGCACTATGCCCTGCGACAGATACATTTCGGGCATGAAGCTTACCTTGGGTAGGCTTGAGATGATACAGGACATCTATGTAATGGACCTTTTGGATACCAACATCATCCTTGGAGTTCAGTGGCTCAGCACATTGGGGCCTATCACCACCAACTACAAAACCATGGAAATGTCATTCACAGAGGAGGGTGGACGAAAAGTAGTGCTTCAGGGCCTGATAGGGAATGTTGCGAAGGTATTCATGACCAAGAGGATGGAGGACATCTTCTAGAGAGATGAGATAGTATATGCAGCAGAATGCAATAGTGTAACACGTATGTATGAGAAGGGAAAGGTTCACTACACCCCAGATATCAAAGAAATCCTTGACATTCACCACAAGGTGTTTGGGCCTATTCCTCCAAGGGTACCACTAGATAGGGGGTTTGAGCACATTATTGAGCTAGAGGAAGGGGCCAAACCAGTCATTACCACACCATATAGACATCCCAAGAAGTACAAATATGATATAGAGAAGGCCATCAAGGAACTTCTAGACACGGGGCACATCAGGCCCAACACTAGCCCTTTTTCTTCTTCAGTAGTGTTGGTGAAGAAGAAAGATGGAACTATGAGGATGTGCATTGACTTCAGGGCTTTGAATAAAAATACCATCAAAAACAGGTACTCGATACCAAGGATTGATGAACTATTGGACGAATTGAATGGGGCCATCTACTTCACTAAGATTGACCTTAGTTCTGGTTATCATTAGATCAAGAGGAGGGAGGAAGACATCTCAAAAACAACTTTAAGATGTCATTATGGCCATTATGAGTTTTTGGTGATGCCATTTGGGTTAACCAATTCCCCTGCTACGTTCTAATCATGTATGAACCATGTGTTCGACAAACAGCTGAGGAAGCACCTACTAGTATTTTTTGATGACTTGCTTATCTACCGCAAGACGTGGGAGGAGCATCTCAGGCATGTGGATCAGATTTTGTCAATCATGGAGGAACAATCACTATATGATAAGGAGTCCAAATGCGAGTTTGGAATGATAGATGTCCTATATTTAGGACACATCATTGAGGCAAAGGGGGTACAAGTACATCAGGAGAAAATAAAATCCATCATGGAATGGCCTACTCATAAGACACTCACATAATTGAGAGGATTTCTGGGCATGTGCACGTATTATAGGAAGTTTGTCAAAGGATTTTCTCAGTTGTTTGCACCTTTGACCGATTTTACTAATAAAGAAGCCTTCAAGTGGGACGAGGAGGCTCAAATAATGATGGACAAGATGAAGAAAGTGATGAGTGTGTGCCCAGTCTTAGCCCTTCCATATTTTAGCCTCCCTTTTATCTTGGAGTGTGATGCCTCCAAGGAAGGAATAGGGGCTGTACTGATGCAGAAGAGGCACCCTCTTTCCTATGAGATCCGGAAACTCAGGGGTCCCGAGCTACTCTACAACATTTATGACAAAGAAATGTTGGCTATCATGCATGCACTAGCCAAATTCCAGCAATACTTGGTAGGTGCCCGGTTTGTGGTCAAGTCAGATGATAACAGTCTCAAATAT
The DNA here is from genome assembly GCA_032191745.1 of Picea mariana. NCBI lineage: Eukaryota > Viridiplantae > Streptophyta > Pinopsida > Pinales > Pinaceae > Picea > Picea mariana. The sequence continues at coordinate 63,303 of JASDQU010437051.1, read as the reverse complement.
CTATTGGAGTAGAAATATTTGAATGAGAGGCAACAAAAATGGGTAAGCAAAATATAGGCCTACAACTTTGACATTGAAATTGTCAAAGGGAAGAACAATGTGGTGGTCGATGCGTTATCAAGGAGTCCATCCATCTTTTCCATGACAGGGGTATTAGTTGACTGGAAAGACCATCTGGTGATGGAGTATGCAAAGGATCAATTCTCATGCCAGATATTGGATGGGAAGGTACAAGATGATAATTTCAAGGTTATGAATGACCTCATCTACTACAAGGACCGAATCTTTTTGGTTCTTGAATCATCCTTCAAGGCTAAGGTATTGCAGGTGTACCATGACTAACCAATGGTAGGACATTAGGGGATCAATAAGACATACAGGCACGTGAGAGAAAGGTTCTCATAGAATGGCCTCAAAGAGGATGTGATTAAGCATGCCAAGGAGTGTACTACATGTAAGGAGAACAAGGATGAGCACATGTACCTAGTAGGACTACTACAACCCTTACCCATTCCAGAGCACAAATGGGAGAGCATCCCCATGGATTTCATCATTGGGTTGCCAAAGACATAAGGGAAGGAATGCATTTTTGTAGTAGTGGATAGGTTGACAAAGTTCACACACTTCTTCACCATAGCTACTAACTTCAGTGCAACACAGGTGACTGAACTGTTCTTTAGGGATATTTTTAGGTTGCACGGCTTACCCAAGACCACTGTCAATGACAGAGATAGCAAGTTCATGAGTACATTCTGGCAGGAATTATTCAGATTGATTGGTATGGATTTGACCCCTAGCACTAGCTATCACCCTCAGACAGATGGATAAATAGAGATAGTCAACAAGTGGGTGGAATGCTACCTCAAAAATTATGTGGAAGGACAATAGAACACGTGGGCTAGATGGTTGCACTTAGGAGAATATTGCTACAACACCACCCAACATACGTCCATAGGCATGTCACTATTCAGGGCCTTGTATAGCTATGATCCCTTATCTTTTGGGGAGATTTCTTTCGGTGACAGGAGGGCACCTATGGTACAGGATTGGATACAACAGAGCCAAGACATTCTCAGGGACATAATTTTTGAGGTAGC
>JASDQU010437050.1:158272-183169 GCA_032191745.1 Picea mariana | reverse complement strand
AACAATGTGTACCGCGTACGTGATCCTTGCCTCTTTCGCAAATACCTGCAGGTTAGACTTTTATCTCGACATTTTGATTCCATTACATTTACACATATTCCAAGACAATTGAATCAAATTACAGATAACTTAGCTAATATTGTGTTAGACTGGCATATATCACATCAATATACCTCTACACATACATAAACATATCAACAACCTGTCACAGCATATATAGATTAGACATCATCAACACATTAACAAAACACATGTAAACACCACATAGATCTCAAAATGTATACTCATGTATATATAAAATGGTCCACAGTGCCATCCAAATATTTACATACAAAAATGCAAGTATTCGCAGGCCAGTGAAGCACCTCGGTACAAAATGGGCTCACCAGCCTATATACAAAAATACAAAAATACATAGAGCACCACTCAAGGTGCCTCTAGAGCACCACCTCCTCCCCCTCCCTTAGGCGGTGGTCCCCCACCCACTACTGGTCCCTCCTGACCAGGAGGTAACCGTCCGGTCATAGCAGCACCTGCTACTGTTTCCCATCGTACCACAGCCCGCCATGGCGGCAGAATCCCCACAAACTACTCCAGGATGCCCTCATCCTGGATACGTGACCACATGCCCTTAGGCACTCCCTGTAGCACCGCCTCCAGGCGACAGCGTATGTCCTCAAAATATGCTCTGGCATCCACCGGAGGAGCATGTGATGGCCCGGCACCTAGGTCATTAAACCGGAATCTCCTTGCTGCTCTCTCAGGATCAGCTGGTCTCGCCCCAACGTCCTCATGCCAACATCTCTCTCCTACCCGTGGCCCTCCCTGCGACAATCTCTCCAGTTCCTAGCAAGCTGGCGCCCTCAGCGACTCCACTTTGCGCCCGCGAGGTGCCACATCTGCACATACAAACAAACAACATATAGTATCATCATCTATATCATATACATATGTCATTCTATCTCAAAACAAACCTATATATAAAATTCATCAACATACCTTGATGGTCAAAAACCTCCCCTGGAGGTAACACCATGTCCGGATCCTCCCGGAAGTCAACACCAGCATAGGGGAACTGCAATATCACCTGTGGCATCTGCCTCCACACCTACGCTACCTCAATTGTAAAGAAGTGGCCGCCCTCTCCACCATCGTGGTGAAGAAAAATAGTCGACCACCGCTTTAGTCGTGGCTCTCGTGCCCCAGGCGCACCCAATAAAATCCTAGGGCGCAACATAGGCACCCTCTACAAAAACCAGGCCACTAGGATGGACCCAAAGGCAAACTCTCCTGTATCCATGGACCGACAGTGGTCCAACTGCCCTACCATCTTGGCATGTAGCGTAAGCCCCCAGGCGAAGTTCTCACTGGCCAGTACCCTCTCCATCACACACAGCTGACCGCCACTGATCCGATGCGTCCCAAGGGACCCATACACTCTCACAATCATCGTTGTTATATAGTGATGCGCTAGAGCATCCATTGCCCCAATGCTCACAACAGTGCTCGACATAAATTTCACCCCCGAACAGAACCTCTGGCCCACTGTCACTAGCGCCACATCCCTAGGTAGCACCGGCTCCGCCGGTAGGGGCGTTCCCCGAAATGGGAGCCTAGTAAAAAAATATATTTCCTCCACCACAATGAAGGCAAACTGCTCTCCCCGCACTATGAAACAATGCAGGTACGGACTCCACATCCGGATAAGGAACTGCAGGAGATACTCTTGTGCCCGTATCAATGGGCACTCAAAGAACTTCAGCAGCACACAGGCTGCCAAAGTAGCACGTACCCCCATATCCTCAATCGCCATAGCATCTCTCAACTGGGACCAATCCCGCTCTCACCAACCAACAAGAATCATGCAAAATGATCGCCTGCAACCACATAAAACAGTCCTAAGTCATCCAAATGGACCATAAACAACATTAAAAAAATAATTTTTACACCCGTCAACCTTGCCTCCAAAGTGCGATTGTTTAAACCACAGGTGCACACACATGCGTGCCTGTTCACTCCACAGGCACGCATGTATGCGCGCCTGTCCACTCCATAAGCGCGCCTATCCATCCTTCAGACGCACATGAGTCCATGCCTGCTCAGCATACAGGGGCGCCTTCATGCGCCCCTGTCACAAACACAAGCGCGCATGTCCAATACCCAGTTGCACACACATGTGTGATTGTGCAGCCAACAGGCACGCACATAGTGCGTGCCTTTGTCTCCCTTACAGGCACCCCCATGTGCACCTATCCAGTGGGCAGGCGCGCACTTGTACGCACATACTTCTGGATCGCCCGTGCACGTGGGGGCCCACACCCATAAAACCCCCTGTATGGCCCTCCGTACAGCCCCTGTCCAAAAATGGAAACCCTAATTCTATGCAAGATTATCAGACCACTAACCTGAAGCTTGTTGGTCCTCGATCGGATGTCTCGTCCTCCCAAAATCTCCAAATCTCCTCTAAATACTTCTCGTCTAGTCACTATAGCAGCAAGTACAAATGAGGTGGCAATGTGGGCCCTACAGCTATATATAATCATTTTCGCCAAACTTCCACTCACCATTCCGGGAGCTCCGGGTGTCCATTTCTCGATCTGTCTTTAGCCACGATATCAGCATCCCGTCATCTACATCACAACAATACCTGGGCCTCTTTTCATCCTGAGCCCCTGGGATGCCATTTTTTTATACCCCGACCAGGTACGCATGCGCATATTCAAAATTATCAAATAAATGCTCGTATGTTCGATTCTATTAAGATATTTTTCACGTCGGGCATTTGGTTTTCAGGTGTGCAGGTACTTGGTCATCATACATCAACGCAGCCCCTTCAGGTATATACTCAGCACTGGAATGTAGTCATTCCCTCTGAATATCACTTGCATCTCCAGTCACACCCTCTGACATTTGCCTCTAGGATCCCCATTTCCGGCTCTGCAATACCAACACCTCTATTTGCATCTTCGGCACTGTCACCCGGTAGTGCACTTCCCCACATGAGTTGTCCCATTCATAGCACCCTTTTTCACATTGACACTCATGTTGTTTTTCAACCCTATTAGGGATGGGAGTCCCGATAGTCTTCCATTATGTTGTGAATCAGCCACATACGCATTCTCCTCATTTTGCTAGCTTTCCCACCGGACTCCCAGATTATCTCTTCAGGGTTCTATTTTTGACTGCGCCTCCGCAGTCTCATGAACCCTCCATTTCATCCACAATCATTTTTCCCCCCTGCAAATTTCCTTTCATTTCACCTACCTCATACAGAAACCCACCCATGGGGCCCCCACCCTCCACCATTTCTCCAAGAAAATTGTGCCCTACCTAGGCCAACCATCTTACATTAGGGCACCCATTTTTGTATTTGTACACTTATCCCAAAGTATTCTTTATTTATTGTACAAATGCCTTTGTTTCCAGCATTTACATTACCTTTTTTGTCGTCACCTTTGGCGGCTTTCTTCCCTGTTTGGCCAAAGAAAACCATGTCGCCCTTGGTTGGGGCACTACTTATCATCTACCCTTGACGACATCATCCAGATATTCAGAGTATCCCACCGGCCACTTACCTCTGCCCTCTGAATTTGTTCACTTTGTCCCGCCTCTGGCACAACTTATCCCATGTCTTGTTGTCCCCCTGACACTTGACTTAGTTGAACAATGGTGGCCACTTATACTTCGCATATACCCCCAACCAAGGGTAGTCTTGAGTCTCCATACATATTGACTTCGACCATGTACCTATTCTAAATTCCTAATCTCACCTAGTAGATTTCACGAAGCCCTTTTCTTTTGGGAGTCGTGTCCCCCTTTTGTCGACATCAGCACAGTTTTCCAAAAGGGTGACAGTATCTTGACTCTCATTACCTTACCAATGAGAGCTCTCGGATGGCATAGGGAGAACCACAATTGTTCCCTGCTATCATTGACCCCCATAACATTCGACGCCAACACTCTCTCATGTTACAGTGGGTCTTACTTTGCGACTATTACAGTTATTTCTTATATTCTTCGAAGACCTCTGAACTTGGCTAGGCGATCAATGCCTACAGAATCCGTGATACTTCTTATAGATCTCACTGCTTGCTGTTCAGAGTATGTTCCTCCATAGAATTGTCTTTTGCCTTTATCATGACCAACCCAGAGGGTGTTGCAGTTGTCTACATCAACACTTCATTCCTTTTTTTTGAGTTACATGACATGAGCATGGGGCATGCCCACCTCGTTTGTACACAGTTTATTTATAAACACCTTATGGAAGGTTGGGTTCTACAGGTTCCTTTCTCCCTCCAATGGGTAGCTCTGGACAATTCCACTATCACTCTCTCTTACAATAGTACTCTCAGTAGAAGAAACATTGATGGATTTCGGCTATATGTATGCTCCTAAACTCATCCATCAGGGGGCATCTGTTATCACTGAAATTTCGCCCGCAAATGGTTACAGGAATTCAGCATCACCAAACAGTTATGAGGTCACCCATGGACCAAAAATATCACAAAATCATTCCCAAAGGGTCAAAACTATACAACTAGTGAAAAAATTAAAGGGCGCTATGAAGACACAGGGTGCGCGTGCACATGCGCAAAACAGAAACGCAAGATTAGCGCACATGCGCATGATGCGCGACTGTTGTCGCAAAAATACGCGCACTTGAGAAACGATGCATTTATGAGAGTGGTCGGCCTCCCACCCACTTATGGTTCAGCTTCCAAGTTGATTTGACACTCAAATATGGACTAGATTCGACTGGGTGGCTGGTTAAAGACCTATAAATGCCCTAATTAGCCTCTTTCCACACTACAAACTAGTTGGACAATACCTCAAAGGAATGCTATAAAAAGTCCATGGATACATTTCATTTTTCAAGGAATTCATAGCAAAGTTATGTTGTCGTTATTCTCTTGAGGAATCTTCTATCCTTTCCAAGAGTATACTTGCATCATTGCATTGGGCAATCCATCTCACCCCTTGAGTGGATTAGCAAAGAATTTTTTCACCATTTTCATTTTCATTTTCAAAGTTGTAAGAAGAGCTTATTTGTGGGGGTCCAAGAGCCCTCCCTTGGAGGAATAAGGGACCCATATTCCTCTTGCTTTTTGGTGTTTTCTTTCACTAATATCAGCCTTATCATTGGTAACATGGGTCTAATTGTTTCTTTTGTCCTTATGTCCCTATGTTCATTAATTTAGTTGTTGTTTTATTTCTTAGTTTAATTCTTAGTTGTTGTTTTATATTTCTTTCTCTAACCCTTTTCCTTGCAGTTGTGCTGCTTAGCAAACCCAACTAAGCTTGCAAGCACCTCAGTTGCAGTTGTAGTGTAAGTTCCTTTATGCCAATTGCAACACCAGTTGCAGTGCCAGAACCAGTTGCAGTGAAAGTTTTTGTGAAGTGTTGGGACTGATTTTTATTGTCCTAGCACACCTTACCCTAGAAACTATCCAACTAAATTTAAGTTAGAAGTTGAAGAAACTTTGATGTTTTAAATGTTCGTTATTGTTTTTTGTTGATGTTGGATGGTTCCACTACCTATCGATACTATCTGACATATGTACTTACATATGTTTAAATTGTATCATTATTTTAAAGGGTATTTGCAGGAGAAAGGATCTTTTTTCTAAACAACAATCGTAGATCCAAAGGGATCTTAGATCCATCATATTCATAGGAACTATGCACCCTAGGTTTGATTACTTTGATATGCCTCTACTTGTTATGGAATTATTGTAAACTTATGAAGATCCATGTTGTGTTTTGATCTTTTAAAGTTATCAGACTAACCATTGGTCAAAATTAAAGTCAGAGTATTAGATTGATTAAATTTGAGATTATAGAGTTTATTCCATAAACATAGATTTATGTCAAGATAGTATATTTTCTTAGTACATAGGATAGGTTAAAGAAAATACTTGTCATATTGAGTGAAGGAGACTTAGAAGAAAAGAAACACACTCATTCTTGAGGACAAGAATCCAGGTTTCGGGTTTGATTGATTAAATTGATAAGATTCCAATTTACACATATCAAGTTTGATAACTGCTAAACACTATAGTTGTGATAGAAATCTTTGAAAAGTTTTATTATTGAATACTTGGTAGCATGTGAGCATTATTGAGATAAATGCTTACTGTAATCATTTACTAGATATAACTAACATCTCCTCTAGGAGAAACTTCTTGTTTTGTTTCCAAGTTACCAAGGAGGAATGATTGATCACAACACTAGAAGAGTGTTGCTCTCATTTCCTATTATTGTATTTCTTACTTTTTATCCTTGTTTCAAGTAGGTGACAAGTGATAAATCCAAAGGAGCTATTGTGAAAATTGTTCTTGCTATTGTTTTATTATTATTACAAAGAGTATTATTCTTGTATGTTGTTTCTCCCTTGTTGTTCTTGTTTTGGGAAGGTCACTGGTGATAACCCTGAGGAAGCTATAGTGAAGGTTGTAGGAGGAAACATATTAGATGAGACATGGAGCAAACTATCCAAGTTGTATACATGACTGTATATATCCATGTACCAAAGAAGATGAAGAAGAAGCTACTTTTGAGATACAGAGTACCTCATATGGAGATTAATTGTAAGGAGCAGAAAGCTCCAAAGATGACCGAACATTAGAATAGAACTCATAGTAGACTTAGTCAATGGATAATGAAGCCACCTTGACATGAAGCAAAATTTGTTTGACATCTGACTCAGATTTTCATATTAAGACTTGGTATTCAAACACCAAGTATATCCTGCAGAGACTATGAAGTTTTTCTAGACTCAGAAGAAATCAAGACTCAGAGTAAGCTTGATCTCAGAAAGGATTAGATCGGAAAAAGAGACATCTTCCAGGACTGGCAGACAGATTCCATGAGTTGAGAAGACTAGATCGTAGCTTCAAAGACTTCTAGGAGATGTGAAATATCCTAGGAAGATTCCCTTATTTCAGTGATAGAGGAGGAAGCCAGTCAGAAGGATTGGGATATGGCTTTTTCCTTGAGACCATAAGGGAATTCAGTGGTGACTTCCAAGATTGATCTAATAGAACAAGCATGTGGCAGATAACAGTATAAAGATGTACAAAGTTTGATTTATGTCCAGAGGATTCTCCCAGCAAGAGGGAGAAGAATATGATGAGACACTTGCTTCAATAATTGAAGAAATATTTCCAGTGTTTGTGAAGACAACCAGAACAACCATGATTTTGATACAGTATGAGATTCAGAGGGAGCATTCCCTATATTTGAGTTTGATTTTCCTCCATGAAAGAAGAAAATATACCAACAGTTATTGAGCCACTCTTTGTTTCATATGAAGTTATTTTTGTGATAGAATAAAGGAGCTACTCTTAGAGTTCAACAACTATAGTGAGAATGGAGCAGTCATTCTTAGCTTCAGAAAGAGCATGTGCAGGTGCATATTCCTAGTCCCAAAGGAACAGTTGCTGAGAGAGAAGAGAACATACTATCAGGTAGTGAGAAAGATAGTTCTTTGTAGAAAGGACATAGAACTAGCACATGATTGTGCAGATTAAGTTGCAACTGAGCAAGTGTACCAGGTTGGTACAATGTGATGTGAAAATTTGGTTTCGAGGTACAAGACAGGAAGACTCATGTCTGCAAGTTGAAGCAAGATTTGAGAGCTTGGTACCACAGGATTGATAGTTTTCTGATGAGCTTGGGATTTACCAAGAGTAAAGGTGATCCCAACCTTTACTTCAAAATTGAGAATGATGGACTAGCTATATTGATGTTATATGTGGATGAATTATTCTTGACAGATGAAGAAAATATCATCATAGATTATAAGAAGAAGCTTGTTGTTGAATTTGAAATGAAGGACCTAGGACCGATACACCATTTATTAGGTATTGAAGTATGGAAGACATTTTTCTTATTCAAGGAAAGTATGTTGTGGAAATTTTGAATAGATTCGATGTGATAGACTGTAGAGCCATGTCCACTCCTATGGAGATGAATCTAAATTTATTGGTTGATACTTCGTTAGAGTTAGTCAATGCTACTCTATACAAACATATTGTTGGTTCGTTGTTGTATATGATGAATACCAGGCCATATATATTCTTTGTTGCGAACACGTTGAGTCGGTATCTGGTGGATCCCAGACGTGTTCACCTTGTAGATGTAAAGCATGTGATGAGATACCTTAAGGGTACGTTGGATTATGATCTTTGACTGGAGATCATGAATTCAGACTGTATGGCTATATTGATTCAGATTGGGATGGAAGTGCTTTAGAAAGAAAGAGCACTTCAGGATGTTGTTTCAATTTGGGGTCAGCCATGACTTCATGGCAAAGTAGGAAGCAGTCCAGTATTGCTCTCAACATGGCAAAAGTGAAGTTATACATTGTAGCATGTTCTGCCAGTTGTGAATCCATATGGCTTTGGAAGTTGTTGACAGGTCTGTTCGATCTGGAGATGGAAGCTACCATGATTCTATGTGATAACCATAGTTCCATAAACATGATAGAGAACCCATTGTTCCATGATAAGACAAAGCATATAGATATCCAGTATCACTACATTTTTGACATGGTGCAGAAGGGAGTTGTAAAGCTCCAATATGTTGACACAGATGAGCAAGTTGTAGATGTGTTGATTAATCCTTTATCTTGTGTGAAGTTTGAGTACTTTCGAGACAAGCTTGGTGTAGTCTGAAAGGACGTCCCTTGAAAAGGGGAGTGATGTTTATGATGTTATGGTATCCTAACCAACAACGGATAGCTCTATTAGGATTTTATATCATAGGGGAATGATCATCCCTAGACAGATCATGAAGGTATGATAAGGACGGTCTGTCAGAGTACATGTGCATGTATATTTCAGTTGTGGTCAGTAGTGGTATCTCAGTTAGTATTTTATATCCTAGGGAATATTATGATTCCTAGGAAGATCTTTAAGTTCTGGTATGGACGGTCTATCAAAGTACCACGTGGTAGCTCAGTTAGAATTTTATATCCTATGGAATCTTATGATTCCTAGGCAAATCCCAAAGGTCGAGCAAGGACGGTCTGTCAGAGTACCATAGATGTTGTTGTTGATGCACCTGCCTCATTCTATTTCCATTGGTGTTCATGTTTCAACTTCATGATGATGATGATGATGATGATGATGTTACTCCAGCTCCATGTTGTTGTTCTAGCTTCGTGTTGTTTATGTTGATGTTCCAACTTTCTGCTATTGATATTGATGTTCCATCTTTGTGTTGTTGATGTTGATGTCCCATCTTCATGTTGTTGATGATGATGATGTTACTCCAGCTCCACGCTACATATGATGATGATGTTCAGTTTCTACTGATGTTGATGATGAGAAAAACTTCCGATGACCTATAGATATGACCGACAATGTTCCCGATGATGATGATGATGTTCCCTCCTATTGATGATGTATTGAGTCCAGTCATTTGTTATTAATTTTTTCAGTAAAATACCCTTCTTGTTAAGGAGGAGTGTTGAAATATTGTAACTTCAAAGAATATTCTACTTGAGAGAGAGTTGAATAATATTATTATATTATATTTAATTAGGCCCTATTGTTCCTTAGCAAAAGTCGACCCTATTGTGCCTTGACACTTAAATGTAAATTAAGAGGGTAAATTGATAGGTCGGCCCCGACCTAATTATAGGTTGGTCAAACCACTATTTATAAGAGAGGCCAGCACCTCATTTGGACATACTCACCACACTAGCTCTGCAGCTATGAAGAAGTGTGCAAGTCTTGGAGGAATTTCTACTGCATTTAAGTGTGGCGTAAAGGAGGGTTCTTGGTTTGTGTCTTCATATTTCTTGGTTAAGTGGTGTGCTACTCTTCCTAGTGAAGGAGTCGAGGAGGATGTTTTGTTCATTTTTTGGTCTATCTATATTGAGGAAGTTTGTTTGGGGTTTTCTTCCCCATGAGGGTTTCCTAGGATAATCTATGTGTCTCTATTGTTTATGTGATTGTCTCACTTTCAGTGATCTTATTTATGTAGCTAACATGCTAAATGATTATAATAAAGAAGAACCATAACTGCTAGTTTTATAAGTAAAAATTCAAAACTCCTTTTACCACATGCCTGGAATCATCCCCGAGTTCCACCTAAAGGGATGAACTATTTTTTGTAAATTTTGTAAGAGAACTTCGAACCCGGTCATGTGCTTGGAAGTACCATTGTCCACTAGCCAAATATCACTTCCTTGAGTGATGGTACTTGTGAGGCCTGAGACAAAGACATAATCTTCATCTTTTGATTCCTTTGTCTTCTTCTGAGATGTGGAATCCTGCATATATGTTGCATGTGCATGATGTTTTCTCTTTCCTTTCCATTTAGGACATTGATAAGAAAAGAGTCCCAACTTCTGATAGTTGAAACATCTAATCTTAGATACATCATTTTTTGTGATTTGGAACTCATCTTCTATTTTCTTCGGAATGTTGTTTATTCTTTCTTTCCTTTTCTTCACATGAGCAAGAAGAGATTGATTCTCTTCATCATTGGTATTATGTGACTTGGATATCAATCTTGATTCTTCTTGGGTATAGTCTAACCATAGCTTGTAAAATTTAGGCCATTTCCTTCTTGCACAAATTCTATGAACAAATGCATCCCAATAAGAAGGAAATCCATTTATATTTGTAATCATAAGATTTGCATCATCCATTGAATCTCCAATAGCTACTAGCTAATCCTTGATCTAATAAATCCTCATGAAGTAGGTAGAAATTGTATCTGACTTGTTCACCATCGTGTTTATGAGTTGATGCCTTAGGGTTAGCTTCCTACTTGTGTTCTTTATTTCATGCAGTCTTGTTAAGGCATCAAACATATCCTTTGGTGTCTTCAATTCTGATACATTGGGAATCAAGTGATCATTGATTGAACCTGTCAAGATCCTCTTGGCCTTGATGTCATTCTTCTTGTACTTTGCCTTGACGTCTTCTTCTTTTAGTTCTGGGAGAACTAGCTTGACATGATCCAAGAGCTCAATATATTATAGAATGAGAAGTACTCTATGCTTCCATGATTTTAAATTGTCTTCTCTATGTAGCCTATCTTCAAATATCATACCGGTAATCATTTTCATTGGTAGAAACCCTAGGCCCAAAATTTCAACCTTCTTAAAAAGTCAACACTAGGGTTTCAGGATATGCGCTTGGGTTAAGAAAGTTTCTCTGTGGTGGATTTATTCATAATGACTTTGAAATAAGTGCTCAAATATCTTGACGAGAGAAAACTATGTAGCGTCAAATCCAAAAGTATGATCGTCCTTCCAGTGATTAGATTGTTTTGAAGGTAACCAGCTCGGATATCATGTTAGATTTTCTTAAATTTTCAGAGAAACAGATTTACCAGAGTATTAAGATATTATTTTACATTCAACAACCATATAATGGAAATATAAGCAAGATAAAAAAGAATAATAAGACACAAATATTTATCATGGGAAAACCCCGTCCAACTTTTCATAGAGAGAATATTTTTGATAATACAATACAACCATGAACAAGCTCTATTCACAAGAGCAAAATTGATAATGAAGAAACCCTGATACAAGAAATTATCTCTTCTTATTGTCATACCCTAGCCAGGCTAGTTGAGCCACCACACAATACTAGAGCCACTCTTCTAGAGATAGCACACAAAAGAAATCACCAAGAGTCACAAGGAAACCCCAGTTGTTGTAGTAGTTGTGTCTTCTTCTTTCCTCAGACTTGCGCCTTCTTCTTGAGTGAGATAGTTGTGTGAGTGAGTGATCAAATGAGAAAGGCGTCACTTTATTTATAGTCCCCCAACCAGATTAACCATTATAATTATGATGTCCTTTACCATTATCTCTATTTATCCATTGGTTTTTTCTCAATTTTGAATACTTCTCCTCACTTCATCAAGTAATTCCCCGTGAATCCTTGTTCTATCCACTCAACACTAACCTGCTCCCATGGAATGTTACATTTCTCTATTCACACTTTTTAAGTGGAATACCTTCATTATTCCATCCCTTGAATTCCTTGCACATGTGTCCTACTTCCACTGCGCACTTTGAAAACATTTAAGTGGATTTCTCATTCGAAATACCTTAAGACAAAAGTTGTTGATTTATGGCTTGCAACTCTTTTCCAGGTATTCCTATTCTTTCCCATAGATATGACTCACCCATCCTATGAGTCACCCATCACCTCATGATATCCTTTCTCTTCTTTGCAACAAGCTTTGTAGCCATCACTACATTTCTACCTTCAAGGCTATGGAGGCTTATCTTTCCTTCTTGTGCCCATTAATGACATTCTTCACATGTTGGCTTCATGTATTATGTGAGAATCCTTGTCATTTTTTCCTTGCAAGTCATTTAGACTATGTAGCATCCAAATGTTAATTTTGGCTCTACTCTTCCAGAGCCTTTATCAACCTTTCATTACCTTCTTTGTAGCTCTGCACTTCCCTCTACAGTTCTTTATTGTCTCAACCATATCTACAAGCGATGCCTTGCTTCCATGTACATTGGACCCTAGAATTATAATCTAAAATAGACCCACATAATATTCATTTATGTCATCTAATCCTCTTTTTAATAATTCCTTGACACAACACTCTCTACTTGAGTGTTCCCCTGCTCATCAAAAATACCCTATTATTAAAAAATCAACCCCTTTCTATTTGCTAGGCTATTGCACTCCAAATGTACCTCTATATCACCGCATAGACACCATCATGAGTATCTACACTCTTCCTTACCTGATACTCACATCTGACGTGTACCTATATTATTTGGAAATATTTTGCCAAAATTGACATTGTTTAGAAAACTTTCATATTGAGCAATTGCATGGTTCACATAGTCAAATTGTTTATTTTCTTGTAGCTTTATGAAACAACTAGATGCTTCCTTAGAGAACATAAACCTTCTATCAAGTTGTTCTTTGGATTACCTTTCCAATGACTATACTCATTCTTCAATCTAATTTCTAAGCTAAAAGTTATGGCTTTCTGAAATCAATGATTTCACCCTTTTTGCACTTGTTTCACTAGTACAAATAATCTCAAAGGATAACTTCTGCTACCTTTAGAAAGAAATTTGGTGAGAACCAGGAAAATTTTTGTCTTAGTTGTTGATATTATTCTTTATTCTAAATAGATAGAAACTCTATATTTAGGATCTAATCCTCCATCCAGTTTTTGCATGAACCTGGATTTGAGAACTTTGTCCTTCTTGCATTTTCATCACTATTCAAACTTGAATTTTTTAGCATAAAATGGTTGTCTCCCAAATGGAGAAAAATTGTGAAAAACGTTTTCAATACAAAGTTGTCTAGATTGATGAGTACGTAAAATTTTGACTAAACAATTTTATTTGTTTTTGTGATTTGGGTCCCTTTTCCTCTGAAGATTTCAAAAATTTCCCAAAAATGGCTTGGAATAGTGGATTTTTCCTTGTTTCAACATCTTCACTCCAAACCCTTTTGAATTTTGCCAGAAGCCCAACCGGGTATCCTCGTGCCTTCTTTTTGAACTCTCTACAAAAATTTCATATTAATTTGGGTCTCGGTCACTGAGCGCCACCMTGATCCAGTGTTATTAGAATTGGACCAATCATTGAACCAGATGACCCAAAAAATGTGAACTGGACCGGAACTAGAAAAAACCAGATCAAAAAAAYGGTTGACCAAAAGATACATAAAATATTCAAATTTTGAAAAAAAAAAACATATATATTCATGTGCATCCATTTGAATTSAAACCATTATACACAAATATGTGAAGTTTCTAATGTATATAGAAAGTAAAGGTGCATATAACCAAAATAGTAATGAGTGMAATGCATCTCTGAATCAAAATACATCAACAAAGAGGCTCTAAATTCCCTCTGGAATCCATAAGAAATCATGCTATAACAAATAACTACATATCATGAAAATCATTACCTATATTAGTATCCTCACCAACAGTGTCACCCTCTAAGCATTAAAATAAGATAGAAAAATCTTAACATGCCTAATAAGTGATTTTAATTGAATGAAGGGAACATTTTTACTAGGGGCATGACAGAAGAGTTTGACAATCAATGCCACCAACATCGAGGTACATAGAGGGATAGGGGCTCTTTATTAAATGTCAGTTCCATACCCTCGTACATTATAGAATCTAGTGGAAACATTGCAATCCTATCGATCTTGAAATATTTAAAACAATTAATTATTTTGAATGTTGAATGGGACCTAAAATTCTACTTTCTCCATATGAAGTCCAATGAGGTTGGAACCACTCTCAAACATCTTGAAAAAATTAATGGTAATGTTAAAAATTTGAGTAAAAGGATGAAAATGAAAGATAAAGGAGACGATCACTTTTACTTTAAAATTTTAATATTACCTTTAATTACTAGGGTGGGTGAAATGGAGGGGGTGGGGACCTCTTTAAATAGTGTTAGTAGGGCCCTAGGTTTAGTTATTAGGAAACCAATCTTTTAATTTATTGTTTAAAAAAAATGGATTTTGGTGGTCCCTAGTCGCGCCGTATAGTAATGTATGGAACTAGTCAATTTGGTATCGAATTGGCCAAAAATAGTATGAGTCAATGATTTGGACTAGTTTTGGTCCAAAACCAATTGGACCGACTAGTTTCGATAACACTACCATGATCTTCAGAAACTACTGTTTTGGATTTTTTGGAAAATTTAAGAAGAATTCGCTAGAGGCCCTGATTGGCACTTTGGTAGCCTTCATCACTGCAGACATACCCTTTAAATTTTGTTTCATTCTTAGTTTCTATGTTCCTATTATGACCAAAACAAGGTCTTGGCTCTAGAAATTGTTTAAACTTTATCCTTCTTTCTTCTTCCCTTCCTCCTCCTTTTTCTTCTTCTCTTCTCTCATCTTTCCTTTCTTTTTCTTCTTCTCTTCTCTTCTCTTTCTTTTTCTTCCTATATTCTCTCATCTTTATTTTTTGTCTTCTCTTATCACGTCGATAATATATTCTTTAGTTGATACATCACTCCAATAATATATCTCTTGGCCAACATATCGCTCTGAAAATATTTTTCTTGACCAATATTCTCCTCTTTATCGTCGTGAAATTTTTTCTTTGTTGATGAGAATTATTTTCTTTCTTGTCGAGACTTCTCCCTTTATAGGTGAAAATTATCGTTTTTCTTGTCAGGACCCTTTCCTTTATCAATGAGAATTACAATTTTCTTGTTGATGTATCGGGCAAGAAAATTATTTTTCTCGCCAACGTATTGGGCCAGAAAATTATTTTTCTCATCGATACACGCATTTTATCAAAAACATTCTAAGTAATTTCTTCTTCTTTTGTCGCTCCAAAAATTTATTTATTTTTCTTTCGTCGATAGTCCATGTATTAGTGACAGAAATATTTTTCCTTTGGGACATTCATTGTATCGCACTTGAAAAATATTTTTCTTCAGCGACATTCATTGTATCACACCTAAAAAATATTTTTCCTCCACCGTTTCACACCAAAAAATCTTTTTCTTTGGCGAACTTTCATGCTGAAAAATCGTTTTCTTGGGCGATGTTTCATTGCAAAAAAAAATTCCTTCGTCGTTTCGTGCCCAATTTTTTTTCTTAGGTGATGTTTTTCTCCAAAAAATTATCTTTTTCTTCCACTTTCTTCCTCAATTTATTTTTTCTGATTCTTTTCCTCTCTCAATGATGGCATTGTATCACTTAGAAAGTTTTTCTTTGGTGATGCATACTATATCACCCACTAATATTTTTCCTTAGCCATACACTCAATATCGCTAACAAAAATTATCTTTCATCAATACACTCTTTATCACTAACAAACTTATATTTCAATGATACATTATTTATCACTGACAAAAAAAATTTACATCATTTCACTTAGAAAAAATATTTTTTATTCCACCAAGACTTCTTGTATCGGCCACAAAAATTATTTTTCTCATGGATACTCCTTGTATTGGCCAAAAAAAATATTTTTCTCATTGATACTCCCTGTATTGGCCACAAAAAAAAATTATTCGCCTATGCACATTGTGTTGTATAATTTTCCTTACTTTTGTTGTATCCAGTTTTTTTCGATTTTCATGCTTGTGATTGTCGTGAAACCCATGAACTGACCCTCCTGATTCGAGTTCAAATTCTTGGCTAGCAAAATGACCCCCACTTTGAATCCCCCAAATTCCAAGTCAATATTTGGGGGTTTCAACCTCAATTTCTCAGGATGAACAAAATCACCTTTCACCCAAATCCACACAGACAACAACCTACTATTTTATAGTAGATCCTACAAGCTCGTTGTTGCGCCTAGTGCTTTGATACCAAATTGTAAAGAACACGGCTTGTTAAACAACATATTTAAAAATTCCCTAACACAAATAAAAATCATCCCTCTCATGGATGTTCTCAAACACAACATGGTTAGTGCTCTTTTTCAGCACCAAGCTCCCCTCTTTCTGCCCAAAACATGCTTGTAAAAACTGTCCCCAAAAACCCACTCGAATTTCCTTTTATTTCATGCAATCTTTGACTCTCACATTTCCCAAAAAATGGTTGTACTTAACCCTTGCTAAAATAAATTAGTGAGATGACTTTTTCCACCAACCACTCTTACATGCATCCAATTCTTTCTTTGATAATATTAAGGAGATAAAAATTAATATGACAATGTCTTTGATTAATAGAAATGTGGAACCCATTGGACCCCATTTAAACCCCTCTCTTGTGGAATCGTATCCCCCCATTGTTATCATTCCTCTCATATCACAACCAATGATTTACTTTTATTAATCATTTCAATGTACAATTACATAGCTTGGCCCTTAGCCATATTGATCATTATAGGCTCTCTGACCTAGACACTCTGGTTCACCAACCTAAATCACATTTGCACAATTACATTATAATTTTACTAGGATTAATATTGGGGATGTTACAAAATAGATATTGTTTTCTATGTCAAACATACAAACATAGTACCATCGATTGCAGTGTTTATCGTCACCATTCATGACTTGCTTAACAAAAATATCATGACATAATATAATCCCAATCTTGTCATCACATAATCCATAGAAATTAGAATGAAATTAATGATAGTACAAGGTTACAACATTTTCATGACAACTCAGACATCAACTCCAAGGTTTCTTCACTCTCTCATTTCTATCACCACCATTAAATGATACACAATGGAAAACACATTAGAATGTGAAAAACAAGAGAGATTCAACAGTACAAAGACATTAGATGTGCACACAACACTAGAATCTTTATTCATTCTTGGGGAGATATTTATACAATATGGTTTCTCCTACAATATAGGAGATTGTTGTTATCCCTCCATATTCTCACTAAATGGATCCTAATCTAAGGTGAGTTGTTAGCATAATTCACGTACTCACACACAAGCACTAATAAAACTAATTCTAATCTAGAACTAACTTGGATTTAATACAAATATGTTGTACTAACCTAAGATTATTTCCAACATCCCCCCCTTAGTACAAACATAGCTCAAAGGGAAAGGAATGATACTCCAAGAAAATTGGGACATACTTTGAAGTTATCATCGATGAATGGGAACATATTGTCAATCGAACAAAATCTAGTGGTGGGAACATATCGCCACTCTTGAACATCAAGGATAGGGACACACGCTATCTAAGATAATACAATCAATGTGCATAGGGACACGTGCTTTATCCAATCTCCATAACTATGAGCATACATAAACTATTCATAATGAGAGTAGTTGGATTGATTCTTAATGATATTTACAACACATGAATAGGGAAATAATCTCTACTCACTAAAAGTGTGTCATGGGTCTCCACTTCTCTTTTGTTATGCTTATTTGGTTAGTTAAGTGTTATAACCCTAAATTGCTCTACATATGCATACCTGGCCTTTGGACCTCTTACTTGCATTTTTTTCCAAGCCATCACTGAGTTGCTCTTCTAAAAAACTCATTTTTTGAAGTTGTACGTGCCCTGCACCAATATTGTCCATGCACATAATCTTGTTGCACCACTACAGCCCACGTACGTACACATGTTGCACCACTACAACCCATGCATACTTGCAAAAGTTACAAAAAATAAAAATTTGCAAGGAATTCGTTTAGATTAAGGGCTATTGGGTAGTTTCCCAACTAATACATGGCCTATAGCGCATCACCCAACTGAATAACCATCCTTTTCCCATATAAAAGGAGTTTTTGGGGTCTCATTTTACATCTAGACATAATAACAGTGAAACTCTGCCTATTTCACATCCCCTCCTTGCCCCAAGTAATTGCAACCCTTTTGTGAGAATTGCCTCAGAATTCCCCAATTTTCCCTTCTTCCTCCATCAGAACCCATTCACTTCCCAAGAAGAGATCCGAAGGTTGAGAGGAGAAGCCATACAGAGGTGCACTTGGAGCTTGGTGAAGAGGAGCCCGAACCAGGTTCGTGGAGCAGTAGTCGGCTTTGGTTGTAAAAGGTATAATCATTGAATTATCAATAAAAGAAGTACTTTTCCTATCCCAAATCATGGTGTATTGAATGTTTTTAATGGTTTATGTTTGGTATTCTAACATCTAGCCCTTATTTGTATATGAATTGCATGCTTGTATCTTTTTGTTTGTTTGTCTTTGAATGCAGGCTAGCGTTGGGAGGAGGTTTGCAGTCAGCGAATCTTTCAAGCACGAGAGGATCATCATCGGATGCGGAGTAGAGGTACAGTTACCCGATCCTTCTCATCTTTTCTTTTCTTGTATGAGTCTTGGGTATGTCTGGGGTAGTTGGAGAAGTAGTTGACTTTTAGACGGTTGTGATCTACCTGCATTATGAACCCTAGTGTAGTCTTAAGGGGGGGGTTTCCCGCTAGCAGAACTAGCAACCATACTAGGGAAGCCTCTGGGGTTTTAGGGGATTTTTTGGTGTCTGATTAATTTTTATACCTTTCGAGTTTCTGTTGAGTCTCCTGAATCTTTTAAGAAATTGTGGTCACCTTTAAGTGCCATACCAGTTCTCCCTTCCCTATAAGTCTGTTTGTTTTATTTTTTTTTGAGGAAGTACAAAGGTGTACGCACCCTACTTTGGGTCAGCCTGCATACATATGTGCCTTGTTCAGTAAACACCCGCATACATACATAGGCTGTTGAAGAAACAATAGTGTCCCTGGTTCAAGAAATTATTTTTGAAAAAAGAGGCAGCCAAACTCTTTCCTGATTGAGGTTTATACTTCTCAGGGTTTCTTGATATAGTTCAAATTCTTTGTTTGTTACAGCCATAGCTTGGGTTAGAATTCAGTTTACTTGCCTTTCTGAATTTTTTTGTGTTTCCTAGCATTTTTAGCTTATTTTTAGCTTGATTTTTAAGAAAAATGAGTTGCATTTTGAAATAAAATTCCCCCTCATGGTCGGGGGGGGGGCCATGAATCGTGTATTCATCAGTTTCTTTTAGCATATTTTGTTACTTCTCATCTTGAAAGCATTTCAAAAGAAAAATAAGAAAGATAATCCTTCTTTACTAGTGTTGTTATAAGTTTCATTTTTTTCGCAAGAGTCTTAAAAACATCAGTTGCACTACCGCACCTTTTTTTAGTAAATCAAGCCATTAAAAAGAAGGCTAAATCTAAAACTAATTAGACTTTTGTGTTTGTAGGGTCAACCGACTAGTTTAGTGTTAGGGTCTTGAATTAGGTTGGAGAGGAAACTCTTCAAGGTCATTAAACAAACATTGGAGTCAGAGCTAGGGAGTGTTAAAGTCCAGTGACGTGAAAGTTATCTGAGACCCCCCTCTAACACAAGGGCTCAACATGAGGTCGTGTGAGGAAAGGCATCAGAGATAACCCCTCCAAAGTCGGACTAAACGTAGTGGGGAACACATATTGAGGATCTATCCTGGGAATAATATTGTCTGCATTTTCCTATGGAGCTTCGTGGACCTCGAATCTGTTCGAGATCCTCTATTGTCTTCTGGACCACTTGCTTTCGATACCCTCGGTAGGTTTTAGACTTGTTATCTTGCTCATTGCAGTCCACTCGACTCTCGAATGTACCCGCTTAGTGACTGTTTGCGAGCCGAAAACTTAGTTTCCCATTTTCTAGGGACTTACATGGGTAACTACGGGGGTATACCACGGTACCTGAGGTAGACGTCGGATCACTCTTTGCAAAGTATAGCCAGATGGTGCTTCCATGTTCGAGTTGCACTTGCACCGGTTAGTTGCTCTAGTGTTGATTGGCGTAACTATCCTTCCTACTAGATAGTGGTCTACTTGATTTTCCTTTAGGAACTTTTAGTGGTGTGCTTTGCGCTCCCTATTTTTCCATAGTCAGTTAGTCATTCATTGCTTTGGGTCTCTAACCTAAGGTGGTAGAATGCTCACTCCATCGAGGTCTTCCTCTTAGAAACATGGATCCACCTCTTTATAGGCGTTGTTTTTATACCACTAGTTCGCCAGAGTCAGTGTGTGAGACTTTTACAGACTTGAACGATCCCGCAAGGGGAGAACCTATGCATAATATCTTCATGGATAAATTTCCTGATGATACCAACCAAGGAACCCCTTCGCAAGGGGATTCTTGTGATTTTCCTTTCTTTGGAAACATTGGTATCCCTTTGATGGCCACTTTGTACATTCCTAGGTTGAATGTGGGACTACCGGTTTGGTTGGGTACCATTCCAAATGTCCTGAATGATCTTGAAGCTTCTCAGTTAAGAAATTTATTTCATGGGAATAATGTTGATGTTCTTTCGTTAGCAAAGTCTTCTCCTCCCCCTTCTTCTATCTCTGGTGAAAGTATAGTTACTAGTAATCAGAAGTCTAAATGAAATAGAAAGATGAAGAATAGGAAGAAGAAATCACCAACCTCTGCGATTCATGTTGGAGATAGGTCACCAACCTCTGCAAGCCATGTTGAAGATAGTTCCTCAACCTCTACAAGTCATGCTGGGGGAAATCACCCAACCTCTGCAAGTCATGTTGGGGGAAAAAGTCCAGTCACTGCTAGTCATACAGGCAATAGGTTTGTATCCTTTGCGAGTCGTGTTATCAACCCATCACCAACCTTTGCAAGTCATGTTGGAGATGTGCAACCAACTACTGCTAGTCATGCTAGGGGCATTGATTTTGTTGATAAACCTAGACGGATAGGACATAAGCCTAAGTTCCCTTGTAATCTTTGCAAGGGAGATCACCTTACTCATCTGTGCCCTGGCATTCCAAAGGTACAAAGATTTTGGTCCCTGTCTACAATCTCAGCTAATTCTAATTCTTTTGAGGTTTCCTCGCATCCTATTCAGCTAGAGGTTGAGAAAGTGGTCACGTTGACGCAATATTCGGCTGATCCAACTCTTCTCTTGAAGAGTGTGGAGTCTACTAACATGGTCGCACCAATACAGTCTTCGGTTGATCCCAGTCCTCTTTTTGGGGGTGATGTGCCTATAGACCATGTTGTCTAGCAGCCTATTCAACCAATGGTTGATAAAGTGGTCACATCGATGCAGTCTTTGGTTGATGCCACTCTTCTCTTGGGGAGTGATGTGTCTACCAACTATGTTTTTAGCATTTCCAGTTCAGTACTTTTAGAACAAGGGGGAATTCCACTCACTTCCAGCAAACCCCCTCCAAGCCCTAGGATGGTTTCCTTTGATTGGAATGACCTTGTTGAGCCTCGTCTTCCTTCTTCCGCACCCTTTCAAATAAGGGTTGAAGTTAATTTAGAAAAAATTTATCCATGTATTGTGGATGAAGGAGCCTCCACAAGTATTTTATCCTCCTTGGTTTGGAAATCTTTGGGTTCTCTCGAGCTTGTGTTTGCTTCGCATGAGTTGTTGGCTTTTGACAAATGTCCTAGTGAAAATTTGGGGATTCTTCCTCAGTTTCCTATCTCGTTAGGTGGGAATATTGTCCTCGTCGATGTTATAGTGGTATAAGGCCCGTTAGATTTCAATACGCTTCCCGGGCGTGATTACGTATATGCTATGAACGATGTGGTGTCTACACTCTTTCGGGTGATGCATTTCCCTCACAATGGAAGCATTGTCACTATCGAACAGCTGGCATCTGATAATCACCATCCTAATTCGCATTAGTCCAGGTTGCCCCTTTATATGTTCCTAGTGTTCGTGTAGACTCTACCCCACCATGGGTTAATTATGTGGTGTTTTATCCTTGGTGTTCAATTGCTTCCGAGTAGGAACCTGTGCAATCATGTTTGCTTTCTCGAGACCTGGTCTCAACAATTGATTCTTTGGTTTATCCCTTGCTTCCCCCTCTTGGTACAAGTGATCTCGTCGGGATTACTTTATAAAAGTAACCACTTGGAGTCTTCTTTAAGCCCTTTTCAGACTCTCTAAACATGAAAATATTGTCGAGCGATCTTGTTACCCTTCACGCTGCCAAACTCAAATTTGAAGGCACATTTGTCTGGCGATAGTTTACCCATTTTTCGGTCCGGATGGTCAATTTTACGAACAAAGGAATACTCTAGGAACTTCGGTTCGCTAGAAGAGTATTCTCAGGTATAAGTTTAACCCTTTTTCGGGCCTTAGGGACTAAATTTATGAAAAAGGAACCCCCACGGAGTCCACAGTTGATCTATTTTCAGACTCCCTAAAATTGAAAAGATCGTCAAGTGACCTTGTTCCTTCACACTCATTAAATTGGTCCAAAAAAAAATCTACTGGCATGAGTTTACCCCTTTTTTCGGCATGTAGATTATGGAGTAAAAAGGTACACCTCGGTAGAGTCGTCTCGCCAGGAGAGTTCTCCTCAATAAATTTTATAATTTTTCGAGCTAAGGAGACTAAATCCAAAAAAAGGTTGTGAGTCCATAGTTAAGCTCTTTTCAGACTCCTTAAAATTGAAAAGATTGATCTTGTCTTTGTCACACTCGTTAAAATGGTTTTGAATAGACGTATTTTCGGTGCTAGTTTACCCCTTTTTCGAAGCAACTAGACTATTTCCAAAAAAAGGTACCCAATGGAGTCTTCTTTTACATTTTTTCAGACTCTCTAAAAATGAAAAACTATCGAGCTTACCTTCTCTGGGCTCATTAAAATTACATTGAAGGGGGTTTCATTGTGTCTTTCTAATCGCATTTGCATCTCTGCGTCTTTGGCCTAATGTCGGCTCCATGTTCTCTCAACTGAACCTTCGAAGCATGCTTTATACGCAAGCCTTATAGTACTTTTCCTCTGCGACCTGACACCTTGACCCATGGAGGAATTTTCCTCGAGTGTCCTTTTCCTACACATGTCTCCTTGCTCTGAGCATTAGTGTGTTCCTTGCGCCTGGAACTAGTAGGATTTCTTGCGACACTCGTTCCTCCTTTGTAACGTAGCATTATTTTATTCTTTTTCAAAGCTCTTTAAAAATTTGAAAAAGACAAAAAAAAAAACCCAAAAAGAGGGGACAAGAAATATATATTCTTTTTTGCCAGCACAATGAGTCACCCTTGGAAAAATCACATCCTTTCGTTTGTTCGTCAAGCATTGGGATCTAATATGACCTTCGGAAGTTGTTCTCGCTACATAGAGTTGTGTCCTCCTCCATTTGGTTACTCTTCCAAACACATGGAGAGTTTGTGTTACCTCCTGCATCGTTAACTTATGTCAATGTCATGCTGCCTGAGTCTGATCATCTTTCGTGATTTTTTCAAAGGGAAGTTTCACCCAACCTGAGTCGGCCTTTCTGTAGTTTGTCTCTTGACCTCATGACCCGGCCATCTTGAAAGTCCAATCAAGTCCTTTTTCGAAATTAATGAATTTCTCTACCTGATCATCGAGATCCTCATGTCTTTTCCCGACAAGTCGTCGAAGACCTCTAGGTAGTGAAGTCATACACTCAAATTATACTCCTACCCGATTTTTGAAGATCTTGAATTTGTTTCTCGAGCTATGAAGACCTCATCTCCAGCCATCAGGCATTATTGGCTTCTTGAAGATGGATACTATACTTGTATATCTTTGATTTTGAGATGTAGATCCGTTGTGTATTTCTCGCGGATACACTTTATATAGTTATATGACATGAATATGTAGTGTATTTGATTATCAGCCATGATTTATTTCATCCTGAGCATGGGTATGCCCGCCTCGGAGAGACAATTTTTATTTTTATTTTATTTTTTTGTAGATGGCACCTCTCGAACTCTGGTCCCAGGATCACTCATTTCGTACATTGGCGAAGATTTTGTAATGTATTTTGGCCATCAGATGCTCTTCTAGCCTCACACATTAGGGGGAATCTGTTATAACCCTAAATTTCTCTACATATGCATACCTGGCCTTTGGCCCTCTTACTTGCATTTTTTTCCAAGCCATCACTGAGTTTCTCTTCTAAAAAACCCATTTTTTGAATATGTACATGCCCTACACCATTATTTCCCATGTACATATGCTTGTTGCACCACTACAACCCGTGTGCATATGCATGTTTCACCACGACAGCCTATGTAAACTTGCAAAAGTTGCAAGGAATTCATTGAGATTACAGGCTATTGGGTAGTTTCCCAACTAATCCACCGCCTATAGCCCCTCACCCAACCAAATAACCATCATTTTCCCATATAAAAGGAGGTGTTGTGGTCTCATTTTACATCTAGACATAAGAACAGTGAAACTCTGCCCATTTCACATCCCCTCCTTGCCCCAAGTAATTGCAGCCCTTTTGTGAGAATTGCCTCAGAATTCCCCAATTTTCCCTTCTTCCTCCATCAGAACCCATTCACTTCCCAAGAAGAGATCCGAAGGTTGAGAGGAGAAGCCATACAGAGGTGCACTTGGAGCTTGGTGAAGAGGAGCCTGGACCAAGTTCGTGGAGCAGTAGTCGGCTTTGGTTGTAAAAGGTATAATCATTGAATTATCAATAAAAGAAGTACTTTTCTTGTCCCAAATCGTGGTCTATCGAATGTTTTTAATGG
>JASDQU010437050.1:124212-137156 GCA_032191745.1 Picea mariana | reverse complement strand
CTAGAATTTGTTGTTGTTACAAAAGATTGTTACAGCCATCTAACTGCAGCAAATTCTCTGCAAAAGTGACATTTAGTGCTAGCTAGACATTGCAAATTTGCTTGCGACAATTAATTATCATCCTGCCTAGTTAAAGCTACATTTTCTTGTCTTTTTTAAGCAATTTCATGGTATACTTGTTGCGGCTGTTACAAAATACTTATTGATGTTGTAAACTATTACATTGCTGCAATTTTATATCAGCTAGCCTATTTTTTGAAGGTTCATGGTCTTAAGAAGCACTAACATCATTTTTTGTACTTGAAAGCTCTCATATTTTCTTGGTTGTCTTGTTCTGGGCAGGTACACTCCATTTTTATCATTGTTTCATCCCTTAAAGACCTTAAGAACCTTTTTGACTTGAGTGACCAGTGAGAGGGGGATTTTCTTGCATCCTTGCCTTGGTCTTATCAACCCTTTAAGTCATTGGGGATGTCTCCCTTGGGGTAACTTTGATATACTCCTAAACAGAAAGGGGTTTCCTATTAAGGTGACAGTGATAGGTCACCCTTGGGCTTTGGGAAAGTATAGATTGTGCGATAACACTATTAATTAAACAACTCTCGTAGCCTTGTTAGCAAGAACATTTTTGAAAGTCAAGGTGGAGGGGTTTGCAAAACTGGTCAATCTCAGCGAATTATGAACAAGACAAGAAGAAATGTGTCAATCTCTGTAAAAAGGTAACTATAAAGGAAAGCACCTATAATACTAATTATAATAAACAATCTTGCCTAGCTCTACTAATTTTAATGTAGAAATATTCAAAAGTATATAATGTTTATTTTGTGTGTTTATTTCATTAAATTTTCAATATGCTCAAATGGTTTATGTCAAAACTAGAGGCAAGAAATATGTTTCTTTGTTGTTATCACCCTTATTTGATCATGTTACTTAATCRTGAGACTTTGTATAAAATATTTGACCAGATTTAAATTGTAAAGCCCTACATATGATTCATCAAGGATATTTGTTTTGGGTTTCCAAATCATGAGAGTTGGACGTTGATTACACGAGTTTAATTTTCCAACTCTTACATGGGGATATATTAATGATTGGTTTTTGTTGACAAACATTTAACACTCTTTCAATGTCTTGGTTAGTGTTTGAAATCTTTTTTTTTCTAGGTTACATTGCCTAGGGAAAACCCCTGAGTAATTCCCCTCATTTCGATGAACAACAAGTCTCAMATCCATTACAACAATATATTYGTTATGAGCTCAACATGACACTTGCAAGAATTGACCCTAAGTGKGGAGGATAACAATCATTCCTCCCAACCACCTGAGCTAAACCCAATTGAAAAATTAGTGTTTGAAATCTACCATCTTAGATTCATCTTAAACCCAAATTTATAAGCACTAAGAGGAATCAAAAGAATTCATGGCACAAACCTATCAKTGCTTAAATAATAGGGGTTAAGATGGTTTCCTTTCGGTTTAGTTTATTACATTTTTTTATTACTAATGTGRTTCGCCCTTTTTTTTCATTCTTATATATCTCAATATTTTTTAAATTCAATTTATTAGTGTTACATTATGTTACACATCTCATTCATACTTGGTTGTAAATGCACCTCACTGCTTTTGGTGTAATGATGTTTAAAGTCATTACTATAAAAGGCTTGTATTATTTCAAATGTGTACCAATCTCATCCATACTTGCTTGTAAATGCATCTCACTACTTTTGGTGTAATGATATTTAAAGTCATTACTATAAAAGGCTTGTATTATTGCAAATGTGTACCATGTTTTGAGGCATTTTCACCTAATAAAACTAATAAGAATTCAAATGAGTGATGAGATCTCTTTAGGATCACAACCTTAAGATCAATTGGGCCTTATTTAGAGAAGTTGTCAAGTTTGTCCTTCAAATTTTAACATAACCATTTCTTTATAAGGAACCATTGTCATTTCTTTATCAAAATTGAGCCAATCAATTCCTTCTCATTTCACAGCAGAGGTTGCTTCTCTAGGGAAAATAGTAGGGTTTTCAAGTTTCCCATATAAAATTTACTCGCTTTATTTATCATAATTTCATGTACCCTCGTTGATTTTGTAGCTATATGGTGCCATCATAGTGAGATGCCTTAGTTCTTGAGTTTATCCTTGTGGTTGCTAATGGATCATCTCATTCACTACCACTACTATCATTTTGTTCACAACATTGCATTCAGTCCTATAATTTTGTTTAAGTTTCTTTAGAGATTTTTGGATGGTGAGTTATGTTTAATTTGTAAATGGCACTTTGCTTCATCATTTGCAAGATACAATTGTTTAAATATAACATTACATTCAATAGTCCTACAATTTTGTTTGAGTTTATTTAGAACTTTATGGATGACAAGTTATATTAAATTTTTAAATGCACCTTTGCTTCATCATTTGAAAGATACAATTGCTTAAATCTCTAGTAGCAAATTTGTAATAAGTTTGGCAGTGTGTTAGGCCAGCAGGTTTTTTTTGGTGATTGAAGCTTTTGGTCAACACGAGCAAGCAATAACTTCTCTATTTTAGATTTAACATGAGGACAAAAACATCTTGCCATGCTATGGAAGTCTTCTTTAACTGAAAAGCCACAAATGGGAGATATCTATTCTATCAAAGTTGTCCACTCCACCCGTTTTTTGCAAGCAYAAGTGTACACAAGCATGGGTACAAGYACAAACACAARTGTGTCATTAAAAGACTTGAATCTTGATAGGGATGATAATAACACCATGCATTCACCAACCTGGTTAAGCACCTGTAACTTCCTACATAGCTGTAACTTCCTACATAGTTTTAGGTTTTGAAGTCTATGCTTGTAACGATTGAATAACATTACCCACTTTTTTTTATGTGATAAGTTGAAATAACATTTTATTATAAAAAAATAATTAGAAGTATAGATGATMTTTATTCTCCTCGTATATAAGTCAATTAATCCTTAGAAATTCACAAAAAAGGGCTGCTCATCTTTGAAATCAATTATTTTGTATAAAGAAGTTCAAGCTATTTCTTTAATACAATTTTAGGATGTTGAACTGTGTGTGTGGCATTGTTTGTTAAATATGATTTATTTTGGAATTCACTTATGACCCCAATAACAACTATGGATCACAAATTCTGAACAACAGAATCAGAATTTTCAATCAACACTTTTTCAATTTCACGTATTAATTATTATGGCTAAATTCATGAATTTCACATATTTATTATTATGGTTAAATTTATGAAGACAAGTGTAATATGAATTAGGTTTAGGTATACAATTTTTTTTAAGTAGGAACACTTAACAATATCAAATAACTATTAGATAATGAAATTTCGTATTTAGATTTAAATGAATGAGTTTGTGAATTTGGTGATGATTATCATGGTCAAATTCATAAATATAAGTGTAATATGAATTAGGTATAGGAGTATGATTTTCTGAACAAGAACACTTAACATCAAAGAATTATTAGACAATGATATTTCTTATTTAGATTTAAATGGCTAGGTTTGATAAAGGAGGATTGGAGTCATGTTCTACATTAATTGACCTTGGAGTTGGGACCATTTATTGTTGGACTATGGGAACGAGTGTTATCAGAGTTCAAAATCGGTTACCTTCATGTGTGGCAGTTTGGAAATTGTTTTTATGATTATAAAATTTCCCTTTCTCCTATTGCACATGGTATGTGGTAGCACAAAAGTCCAAAATCCCATGATGTTTATGTTAACTGGGGTCTTCATAGAGGTACAAAGCTTCTTATTCACAAAATGGTTGATTGACTATGAGGCTGCTAATGCTTGTTTGCTTGGCTTTCCCTCCCTTCTTTGTATGCCATGTATGCATGTGTGTGTGTGCACAAATAATAACAATTGGATATGCTTGTGTGGCATCTTGGAATTGTTTCTATGACTATAAAATCTCATCTCCTCCTATCCCACACTGGTTGTGAAGCTTGGTTTGCGCCATTAGAAAAGCCTCAACATGCCATGGTACTTATGCTAACAAGGTGTCCACAAAGATAATGGCTATATATATAAGTATGCCTATCGATGATTCACTAACTTGTATTTGAAATTTATTATGTTTGAAATTGACCATGAATATTAACTCCAAAATAGGGAGAACAAATAATAATTAAAATAATAAGGCTTTATTCAAGTTATATTACTTAAACCCAAATAATTTAATAGATTTAATTAACACACTTTGAATTTTTTTAGTTTTGTTCACAAAAATAAGTTGTACACTAAATTGCCCAAGGCCAAAAGGGTGAAATGCTTTGGTTGACAATTTGGATTGACCTCAACTATCAATTATTAATTTCTCAAATTAGTAAAACAATTTATCAGTTGCTATGAATTCTGATATAGTGCATGAAATCTAGAAATGAAAACAAATCAATATACTTGTTTCATAATTCTACCAATCCAAAGTTATAAATTAGGATGTCTGTAAATATCAACAACCATTTAAAAAAATGTTGGAGAATATAAATAGCGATCTTAAAAACACGTTAAATTATGATTACAAAGAAACCTTAAACATAATTTCCAATCATCTTGGTTTTAGAGTAGAAAGAATAATAATTTGAGATGAAGTAACCAACCATTGCTAATCTTTCAAAAGAGAAAAATGCTTTAGAAATTTAGAAAGAAAAAATTAAATGAATCTCCGAGTTCCTTATGATAGCAAGTCATCTTGATATTTTCAATTGAAAATATCTTAACTATCAAAATACCAGAGTAAATGAAAGTATTTATTCAACATACAACACCTAATTTGATCCAACTTCAATGTGTTAATGTAGTGCCTTTAGTTAGGGTCTAAATGACAACGTTTGCTATCTTTGTAATACTCTAATACCCTCATGCCTTTCCTTGTGGCCTTTTCTCTCCTTTCTTTTAAAACCTTCCCTTGAAGTGGATCAAGATAGAGCCTCCATGGATAGTCTAAAGAAGGTAATTTTGTTGCCATAGCGTACTAGTCAACCATTTTAATTAATCCCAAAATACTTCATAGAATAATACACAAAAATCTTTGCAAATGGCTACAATACATGCAAGTAACTTAATTATGGATAAATAAATCTATACTTGCCTTGGGCAGTGGAACAACAAATAGTTTCTCAACCTAATTGAATGATAGCTCCATCTTGTGTTGTGAACATCACCCAAACTACTTCTGGGCCCACATGTAGCTTTTCCAAAGATATAGGTAGAGTTTTCCTTGGTGATGCTAAGTGTTTGTTTCGTAGAGGATTAATTGCAAAATATTATGAACATTGGGATATCCAACAAAGCAAATAGATATGGGAAGCAATATGCACCCTGCACTGGAGTAACAAATGTTGTATAGGTTGGGATATACGCCATTTGATCTAAAAACATTTAGATCCAACAATGTATATCCTAGCCTATACAACATTTATTAGTTTGCGACAAGGTGCATATTGTTTGTCAACAGATATTGCACATACCAAATAATTTTTTCATTTTCTTGGGCTATTGTAGTTTTGGTTGTGGGGAATAGTGGAATGACTTGGCCCTTCCTTCAAAAGAAACTACACCAAGAAGATCTGGATGTTTAACACCTCCCTCTAAAAACATTCATGAACAACTAGTGTCTCGTAAGAATTCCACTTGAAGGCATCAAAGTATAGTGCCATGGAAAGATGCCATTTTGTTGCATAAAAAACAACTACTTAAATCGTTGTTTGTATATGCCTAAGAACAATTATGGGGCTGTAAACTTATTTGTTACTCATAATGAAGACAATGAGATTCAAACCTGCAATTTACACTTCTTTGCATCAAGGAGACAACCATAGAGATTTAAGCAATTGTATCTTTCAAATGATGAAGCAAAGGTGCATTTAAAAATTTAATATAACTTGTCATCCATAAAGTTCTAAATAAACTCAAACAAAATTGTAGGACTATTGAATGTAATGTTATATTACTCATAATGAAGACAATGAGATTCAAACCTGCAATTTACACTTCTTTGCATCAAGGAGACAACCATAGAGATTTAAGCAATTGTATCTTTCAAATGATGAAGCAAAGGTGCATTTAAAAATTTAATATAACTTGTCATCCATAAAGTTTTAAATAAACTCAAACAAAATTGTAGGACTATTGAATGTAATGTTATATTTAAGTTTGGCAGTGTGTTAGGCCAGCAGGTTTTTTTTTGGTGATTGAAGCTTTTGGTCAACACGAGCAAGCAATAACTTCTCTATTTTAGATTTAACATGAGGACAAAAACATCTTGCCATGCTATGGAAGTCTATACGCTGCTAAAAGGCGTTGAAATAAACATAACAAAAGGCATAGTCTAAATGTTCTACGTTTTTTTATTTTTACAGACCATTATCAATGGAATTCGGCAAATCAATTATTGACGAAATCTTAATTTTACATTGTTTAAATTGAATTTTTGAATGCACAAATCGATTCAACACCCTCAAAAACCCCAGTACACCCCCAATATGTAATTTGAATCACTGAAGTCTGCAATTCTTTTTCTCCTTCTGAATTTCTGGCTGGATTTTGGACAAATATCGTCGGAAAATATCTGCAATTTTATTTATCCTTGCTCATAGTAAAAGGTGTACCGGTGCAGTGATCGATCAAGTGTCACAAATGATCCATCTCCACCTACGCCTTTTAACAAAGGATGGTGGTGTACAGGTGCAAATTAACATCAAACCAAGTTAACGTTCTGTCATACTCAACAACTTTAAACAAACATTATTCCTTCATTTCCAAACAGGGATGATTTTAGGGGCTAAATTTTGCTCATGGGCTAATTTTCCATGGTTTTTCAAAAAACGAGATTCGCTATTTTAAAAATGATTAGCCCAAATTCTATAGGATAAAATTATTTTACTTTAAAAATCGTTAAAATTTTATAAAAACTATATAAAATCTTTAGAAATTTGAATATTTTTACAAAAATATCGTCAATCATTTATAGTTGGCATATGAAGGATTAGTAAGATTTGCCAAAGTTTCTACATTTTAAAATAAATTTCTATCCTTAAAATCATCCCTATTTCCAAATGAAAAACAAAACTGCTATTCACAAACACTGTCAAAATGCTCGAACTCAATAAGCGAAGGGAGCTCATCCCCTATGGACATTGCTTTCCAAGAAACATGAGGGGAGGATTTGACTAAACAAAGTTCAACCCATTCCCACGTTGATTAAGCAAACAGAGTGCTAAAATACGTCCTTGATAGTCTCATTTTTTCACAGTGAAAACACTTAGGTTGTGCTATTCCCAAATATTGCAATCTTTGTACCAAGGCTAAGCCTCCCACATTAGGGACCAGGGAAAGAACGTCTTTTTTGGCTCAATATAAGATTTCCACACGTAAGCGATTCAGAACAGAAATCCTCGACTTTGATTTGAAGACACCATATCTTATTCAGCTTGATGTCAGTAAGAAGCGTTCGACACATCGAGCGATAGCCATTCATATGCTTTTATTTCTTATTGGCTTTGAGCTAATTCAACCCACAATGCCTCCACTGGGCTACATGGGCCTAGAATCAAATTTTATTGATGAGATTGTTGGGACAGGGCTTTTAACCCTATCCAAGATCATCTTGTCGAGATTGACTAACCAAAATTCATCTTTCAACGTTCGCCAGGTTTTCCAGCCTCTGGCCTGAGTCAAACAAATCAGACATCTTTTGCATGCCTCGTTTGAATAAGCACTTGTCAGAAAACCAAGTTGTTTTAGCGAAAGGCCCGTTATTGAATAAGACAAGAGGGGACCACCATGTGATATAATCACCGAAAGCAAGCCCTGAACGAAGAGAATCTGTTTTCCAATGGAGCCTAGAGTTGATGGCCTTCCATATGCTCCTAGCGACAAAAGTACATGTTATCTCCACATGAAAATTCTCCCAATTCAGGTTTCTACAATTTTTAATACCAAGGGAGGCGCCCCAAACAATGCAATTTCTGAGAAGAATTTCCCAATCCTGGTTGCCATCAGCAACTCGAATGACAACTTTGCACACGAACCTGTGTATGGGTGTGAGTGCAGACGATGCGAAATCCTACCCAATACCTTTGCAGGGAATAGAAGTTACAGTTCACTCGGTTAATGCCTGCTTTACATTGAAAATTGGCCCTAAACTATCTAATAATTGATGTTATTTAACTTAGTATTTAATAGACAAAATGGTATTTCAAGTTTCAACTGTTATTATCACTCTGGGTGATCAACGGTTGTTGATAGCTTTAATCACATTGGGCGTGATGAGACAAATGTTCAAATGAAATCTCCCACCAAATCCAAGTCATCGCTCACTTCGAGGCAGATTATTAATATGGAGGTATGAATCAGCATGAGGAAGCTTTAAAGAAAGAGAGCAAGTTATCTCTGGCCACTTTTTATGACTTCTAAGACTAGGCCCATATATTACCTAATATATTAGAATGCCTCAGCTAAAATCTACCATAATCATGCCAAATTATTTAAATTCTCTTAAAATGGCTAAACTAACAACCCTCTTCCAGTGCCATTTAACTCTAGTTATTTCAGGTCTAACTCTAATATATAGCCTGATCCAATTTGTTTACTACCAACCACCAATAATAGTGTGACATTAAAAAGCGAATGTGGTTCAGAATATATAATGGTTCACAATGTAAAATTTGGTATTGATACTACTGCAAAATATACAGATTTCACGAAGTACATTAAAGAAAATAGAGACAATTTGAAGCAATTCATGAACAAGAAAAATGTTTCATCGTGCAAGAAAAAAAATAATTACATAAATATAAAATTAGTGTTTTAACTTC
This sequence comes from Picea mariana, assembly GCA_032191745.1. Taxonomy (NCBI): domain Eukaryota; kingdom Viridiplantae; phylum Streptophyta; class Pinopsida; order Pinales; family Pinaceae; genus Picea; species Picea mariana. The sequence continues at coordinate 128,316 of JASDQU010437050.1, read as the reverse complement.
AGTTTAACAAAGTTCCTAACAGTTGTCTGTCGAGCCATGGTCTGGTGGTAAGTAGAGCGCATGCTATAATGATGACCCAGTTTCAAAAAACGCCACAGTTGCTCCCCCAAGTTAATACCAGCTCGTGTTCAGGCAAGTGAGCAAAGCCAGGTGCAAGACCTAGGTGGGTTTAAATGACTTCGAAGCCCCCTCAGATATGCCAGCTTAGATGAATGGTGGTGGAGTAATTCCCCTGTTTTTCAACCAAAAAAAATCAAAGCCACAAACATTTTTGAGAAAAGATAAAAGCACCTTATCAAACATCCTTTAGTGTCAATTCCAACTGATTTGATGTTTACCCTTTGCTCACATTCTATAAAATAGATTATACATCATACCAATGGGTTGTGTTTCAATAGTGGGAGCCGTGGCATGTTAAGCTGCCAGCCAAGGTTTAAATTCCCTCGAGAACACTCTTCATTGGCCAGTTCACCTGCAAAAGCAGGCCAATTTGTGGTTCACCCTTCCAGGGATAGCTTGCCTTGCCAAAGTGGGGAGCCGGGTAATTCTTTCTCTCTAATGATGAAGCGGACTTTCAATAGAAGAAAACGGAATCACTCCACAGAAGAAATGATTGCTTGAAGTTGATTAAGGTTAAAAACCATTAGCTTAGAGTAATATTCCTGGCTTAGAGTAATATTGGGATTGAAATCCAGTAGTGGGTTTGGTATTTGACATAAAATGATTACCTCTGCTCTTTGCCTTTAGTTATATTTGTAAGTTATAGAAACTGCCCAATTAGACTCAACACTAAATTCTTAATTAATTGATGCAAGGCCTCACAACTAAATCTCAGAGATCCAATGTGGAGGAAATAAATTGCAAAGCTATATTTGAAAAGCAGTTGTGTTTCCAAAGAAGCAGAAAATACTGCACACAGACATATGCAATATCTCAGGAATATACAGCTTCTAACAATTACTACCAATGCTCTCAAGATTTGACCAATTCAACCTGAACTACTTGGACAATTGAACTATCTTCTAATGCCACTATATTGCAGGGAAAATAATTCAAACTCCACTTGAACCTCACTCTGCCAATCACAATGCACTCAGCTCTACAGACCTTCACACACACATAGTGCAGACTCCAGAGCACTCCCACAAACAACCCAAGCAACGGAAGCAAACACATGAAAACACCAATGCATGCACACACACAGCAGAAGGGACATAAACAGCCTGCAGGATTTTTTTTATTAAACTGAAATACAATTACATGCAGACATGCCTCTAAGGGCTTTCACCATTCCAAAGCAAATACAACAGAACAGGGCCAAGCCCTCTTTCTTACAGGATGCCTGCCGATGTCAGTGTCTGCTAGGCTTATAATGTGCAGTATTAAATTCTCTCCAACAATGGAGATTTTTCGATGCTGGGCTGCTTCAGCTCCTCCTTGCTTCGTCCCAACTCAGCTGGTAATTCTCCAACAAACGGTTTTCTTCTCTGCTCCACAATTCTACCCAGCCCTCATCTGCTGGAATCATTCCCTCTGGGTCAAGTTCTATAAGTTCTTCTTCACTTCTACTCAACTGACTCTCTTCCAGTTCTATCCAGTCTGCAACTGGAACTGCATCTTTTCTTTCTTCTCCAAGGGTTCTACCCAGTTTTAACACTGGAATCCTTTTCCTCTCCATCTTCTTCTCCTTTCTCCACAAGCTGCAGGATTGTTTCCTTCATTGGCAGTTCTGCCCAGCCTTCTCTGTGCTGGAACCACTTTCCTCTTGCTGCTAGCCACCTCTCTCGCCTCTGGGTCAACTTTCCCTTCTCTTCTCACACTTCCTCTTTTCTCCTTCCTTCTTCCTTCTACCTTCATTTCTCCATCTGTGGAAGACTCCCGCTCTCCCTCTAATATAAAATCAATCTCCTTTTAATAAAAGGGCCAACCTACCAACATAAATAGGCTCCACCTGAAAGCTGACACGCATCCCATTGACTTGAGGAATGGAACCCTCCTTCAACATTTCCATGGATATTCAATGGCCAAAGCATTCATGTGGAGGCTCCTTAATAGAACGTGAACCCCCTTAACTCATTGTCATCTTCGAAATATTTTCCCATGGGCGTGATTATAGCCATTGAAAGGAGAAAGGATCAAGAGAGCTCAATGTGGCAGTCTTTCTCTTACTTCAACCTGCATAGCAGCTTCAAACCTCTCTTCTCAGTATGTTTTCATTGAGGGTGTTCTTTTGTAGGGTGTTGGGTCGATGCACCTGCATCAAAGTACCCAAGTAAATTTGAAAAGCACTAGCTCGTGCTAAGGCCACATGCCACTGCCAATCTTGTCACTCCTGTCCTCCCTCTCTATGTGCATGTTATTCCAACATGTACACAACAGCAATTTGTGCCTCTTTCTCTTCTTTCCCTCGCTCCACAACGTGAACCATTCTTGATTCTATACTACTCGAAGTCTTCTTTCGCTAGCTCATAGAGCCCTTCCTTGCTGCAAGCTTTCTCATGGAGGGAGATAACTCCATATCCAAATTTGTGCAGTCCCTTACTGCACTCTTTTCCTTCACCCTTGCACTCAATAGTTCCTCCTCTACCTTCACTTTCACTTCCCCAAGCAACATTACTAAATCCTGATGCTGCAAAAACATCATCATATCCTCTCCCTTGTCCTTCATGTCCTCGCCATTTCTTTAATCTTCTTGTAGAGGCTTACTCACGAAAATTTTGTTCATCGAATCAGAGATTTGTCACACACACAAGATCTCTACCTCCTTTACACTTTTAGGCACGAGAACTAGTGCACAACATTTCTCTTCCTATTCTTCCAGGGCTGCAACCTTCAAGAGGTTGCAAGTTTCATCAAGATTGAATTTTCTTCGATTTCTCTTTGCTCTATCTTGTCCATCTTTTTGCTTGTATGGACCATGTCAACTTCAACAAGCTCACTCGCCTCTATGTGTTTTTCTTCCTCTTGTGCAACACTACACACATTACATATACCTACAATGAAAACACAACAAACATTAAGGGAAACAACAGTTCCCACATGCACCTCTTCCATAGATGCTTCCTCCATCAATACATTGATCTGCAACTTAGATTATTCAATCATAAACTTGCACTGGCCACATGGCACATCACTCATTGCATGAATTGTACATCACTCATATTGGCTGATTTCTCCTATGTTATCACAATTGTAAGTGGAGTCTCTTTTATTGAACACTCTCTACATGTCCAACTGTTGGAGTCATTCTAGATTTGCCTTGTTCTCTGAAGTGGTCTCCTTAATCACCACAACTTTTGTGGTTGCAAGTTCATACTCTATTGCAAAGTGCAATCTCATGGAGTAATGCATCTCCATGTCAATCTGTGCACATTCTCTTGTGTTCTTTTTCTTAGCATATGCGCTCAGTGACGCCATGCCCTCTTTTTCTTGAGCTACCATCTCTTCAAGTACCATTCTCTTATGATGTCGCATGGATATCTCTGAGTCCTTTATGTTGTCCTCCTTATCTCTTTCACTGGCAAGATTCTCACCAAAGTTTTCCTTTCCTTTTGCAAAACCACCCATTGGTGGCCTTCTTCTCCCTTTGTGCTCCAAGGCACAGGAATTCCTTCTTAGTGCATCTTCCCCTCTTCTTGGGCTACAATTTCCCCCACTACAACCATTATTTCTACAAATGTGGCTTCTATATTTGAGGCTGCAACTTTTATCTCCACTGTAATGTTCTCTACGATTTCTTACTCTGCTACTACTTTGTCCATTGCCATGCTTGCATGGACAACTTCATCTTCAACAAGTTGGAGTCCTTCATACAAGAATGTAAACAACCCTCAGATGGTTGTCTTCTTCACCAAGTCTTGATCTCCATCTTGCTCTTTGCAGATGACGTGATTAGTTTGGCTTCCACCCCAAAGGGCTTACAAAGACAATTCGACACCTTATCAAGATTTTGCATTCTTTGATAGTGGACAGTTAACCTAGGTAAAACTAAGGTGATGATCTTCAATGGCTCACTCCTCACATTGTTCCATTTTTTGTTCAAGGGGAAAGAGATTGAGATCACCACATCTTATACATACTTGGGGGTCCATCTTTCAAGGCCTC